>JAQGAP010001167.1:0-22286 GCA_034697805.1 Orchesella bifasciata | reverse complement strand
TAAAGGTCTGAAAGAAAATTCACCGATAACCCACCTATTCAATGAGAGAAGCACTTACCTTATCACTGGAGGCCTGGGCGGTTTAGGACTTGAAGTAGCTAAATGGATGCTAACTCATGGAGCAAAGTATTTAATTCTTGCTAGTCGAAATCCTCCAAAGCTTGATACTGAAAACCTGATAAAATTATGGAATTCAAAAGGAAAAAAAGTTGAAGCTTGGCAGGTGGATGTGGGTGACTATGACCAGTGCAAAATTATGATCGACAAAATTAACAGAGAGAACTCTGGTTGGAAACCACTTCGGGGTATATTCCACAGCGCTGGGGTATTACAAGACGCCACTTTGCCCAACCAGACTTGGGAGAAATTTGAGAAAACTTACAACGCAAAGGTGAAAGGTTCCTTTAACCTTCATGAGCTAACAAATGGTTGCAGATTGGAATTTTTTACACTGTTTTCATCAGTCACAAGTCTTTTTGGAAGTCCTGGACAGTCAAATCACAGTGCTAGTAACGCTTATGAGGATTCTCTAGCTCATTATAGGTATTCACATGGGCTGACAGCATCGACAATAAATTGGGCCAACTGGGGAGAAGTGGGAGTTGCAACGGAAATTGATTTTCCGGGCATCCGACCAATCTCCACTAGACAAGGGTTACGAGCCCTTGAAGCTGTTTTGAAATCGAACCGTCTTCAGACATGTGTAATGAACGTGGACTCTTTTGGATTGGTTGCGAAGCTGTTCCCAAAAATCAAGGGGTATGTTGATGATAAGCGGTTGTTGGGAGAGGTGAAAGCAATCAACTTGGCCATTAACACGGATGAATTTTGGGGCGAAGTGGATAATGCTGAGGATAGAGAGAAGAAAATCGATGTTTTCAAGAAGCATATAAAGAACATGCTCAGAAATACGTTGAAAATGGATCCAGATGAAATTATAGAGGATACTGCAGAGTTCCAAGGGCTGGGAATGGATAGCTTGATGCTAATTGAGATTAGAAATTACCTTCAAAACTTATTGGGGAAACGGATAATGTTGACTGCTGCAAATTTGAAAAATTGTAATACGGCCGTTACACTTGCTACTCGGCTGGTTGACATGTTGGAAAAGGAGTCTGAGAAAGTAAATGGTGAAAACGGAGGTGGAGTCGATGAAACTAATTCAGAGAGAACGGAACAACCCACTACAATTTCTACTAATTCCATTACGATTGTGTAATAATTTCTTTCACTAAATTTAGTCTTTAAAATTAGGCATATTACTTTTGAACCAACTTTGAACAGTTTAACAATGATTTAAGAGATTTGAATTAAATTGAAAGTACTGTTGATGCATACTGTTTAACAATAAATGTATGTTTTCTATCGTCTATTACAATTTGGTCATCCAATGAGACTTATTTTGTGGTCCGCGTATTCGTTACCGTTCGAAATATTGAAAATCCTGTAAAACAAATGAAAAATAACATTAAATAAAAATTTAATTTAAAAAACAGCCATTCGTTCTATTACACTTACTATCAAGAACACTGCAGCTAAAAGCACAGATTTCGTATCAAGGCTCATGTCCGTCGCATACTTCAGACCCCATATGTCGGCTTTCGTAAATACCTTGGTAAAGTAAGGTAAAGTAAACAAAGTGAGAAAAGTATGTAAAGTAAAGTGAAGCCCTACCTCTCTGGCAAGACCACCCCACTGCTTAGCAATCCGTCCAACGGGAACATTTTCAGTGTTAATGATTTCAAACTCAACGTGGGCCATTGAACGACAACTAAGAAAGCTGATACAGCACATGCACATCTCTGGACCTTTAATCTGAAGAATTTCAATGCCTTCCGAGTCTCGAACGGAGTACAGAGCACGGGAGTATTTTTTCAGTTGCTGAACTGATCCGAGAGCTTTCGTACCATCAGTCACGTTGATATACTGAAGCGAATAGAAAGATTTAAAATATTTCCCAAAGCTAAAACATCGTAGAATCTACTTTTGTATACTAAAAAGGCTTCCTTACTCCCATATTTCCACATGCTCCAGGATTTCCTTCAAATCTCAAAACTTCAATAAACTTTTCTCTCCTCTGTTCCTTGGGATTCGGATCGAGCGTGATAAGAGGTCTAGCCCTGTAGACGCTGAGCTGGAAAGGTTGCCAACCTCCATAACATAAGCGTGTGAAGAGATCAGTTGTTTCTGCCACCAACAATAGTCTGTCTCCAGAACTATTCAGAATCTCATATTTATTGGCAGCATTGAGAAAAACTGGAAGCCGATAGTAAATCGCAAGCAAATCATTCAAATTAATATTTAGAGTAGGTACATAATTCACAGAACGTGTCTATTATTACATCCTTACATTCTGCTGCTACAACTGCTTGTTTAATAAATAAATGCTGGTTTCCCTTAAGGGCAGTTTCCAAACAGAGGTCCACTGCAAACACAGAATAAAGTTTGAAAACGCACTTAACACTTTAAACCAATAACTGCATATCCGCATCCCACTTATGATTTTACCATTTGCGGATGAGAGCCGTCGTTCCTGGATAGGAATGCTTGGTATGGAGTCAGGAGTAAGATAGTCCGAGCCTTGTTTATCCGTCGGCTCCTGCAAGACCACCGAGACTTTCCCTATTGATCGCATTATAATATTATGAAAATGAAACTTTACGTTGCATTCTTATTTCATTGAGCTATTCTCGCTATCTGTCCATCTTATTAGTGAAGGCCTTGGAGTGCACCCTTTCACTTTAAAATTTAAATTTAGAATGCGCACAGAAAAAATCGCACACTTCCAACTGCTTCTTACCTTTGAACGGGCTACCCGGTGAAGGATGAATCATGACTCGGTTCATTTGCCTCGTTATAAAGAGTATCTGGCGACCCCTGAGGTGTTTAAAAATAGAGAATGAATAATGAGATTTGTAACTTTGAATAAATGTCTAATGATTTGTGGAGGCTTTAGACGTGATGGATGTCCTCCAGCTCTTATTTTTGCATGACAAGTGCAGTGTTACAGATTTGGATCACGAATTAGCTGCAAATGGTATGCAGTTCAGGCTTTTTGAGCATCCACAAAAACCACTACGCAGAAGAATGAAATGCACATAATAATGTGTATTATATTATGGATGAAATGTAAGCTCACTTTTCTTTCTCGTCTCCCATTTTCCAGGCCAAGATCAACCACTGGAGTTGGACCAATCCGATGGAGCGCAATAATAATCAGCTAATCTCAGTTTTAATTCCACCAAACGTAATGGCTCCGCCTGTTTCCGGACCTTTCCCACTTATAACCGACCAACCAACCAGTACCACGCGATACTGATTCCAAAAGATGGTTCCTTCCTTATAGGCTACTCATTGTTACAGGTTGTGTTTGTAGTAATAAAATATGTTGGAATGAAACGCATAAGGAATATCAATGCCACTCACATTTGCATGGATATGGAACGCGACACGCTAATAAAAGCTTAACAATCACGGGAGCGGTACACTTTGTACAATTACAAATGAGCACAAAATTAATATAAAAAAGAGAGACCATACCATGCAGGACCAGAGCAAAAGTCAAGATCTAGACACAACGAACTTCTTACTCACAACGCAATATTCTAATGAAAGACGGACATACCGTGAATAGGAAGGAGAGAAAATGTTTCAAGGGTAAATTCCCGACATTCCCTCTTAAAAGGCAGTGCTACAAATATTAGCAATCTTCATTTCCTAATTTTAGTGCCTTGGTTTTCGTTATAACATGCTGTTCTCTGCTATTAAGAATGTATTCGTATGCAAGATAAAATAAGAATGACCAGGATCAGACGCAGAGTGGTGTTGCTTTCCAACCGAGACCGATAATTAGTCTGGAAATTTACAAAAAAAAGTTCAGTGTTGGTCAGATTGCAACAATAAGGATATTGTTTTCCCATAAAATCTGCACAAATAAAGAGAAGGAAATGGTTTAAAACAACAAAGATTTGAGGTATGTAGTTCCCTGAACTCTTTTTGAAACAGGATTCTGAAGACAATAATGGATTGCTGACTAACTGGACTACGTAACGAGGAATGGCCATTTATGTACATTTTCTACTTCCAAATACATTGATATTTTGAATGGTTTTACCTACACTCGTATGCATATGAGTTCGTGACATTCAACCGATGCTGGATTAAGAAATACAACGAGTCAAATGAACTTTTGTGACAAACAGTTCAAGAAAGAGTTTCATTGCGTGATCAAAGAATGAGCGACACAACCAAAAATTTGGAGCATGAAATCAACTCATGTTATAGTAGTAGTGGACTGGACAGGCGTTTAGTTGACTCCGACTGTTGCAATTCATCATGCAAAGAAACTGTATTTTATGTTGTGTTTTACGGAAAATTCTTGTATTAGATATGCATTCCAAGAATTGCAGATTAAAACGTCCGCCTGGTTTACATTTGCCGAACATAGTTATTCTGTTACGAGCAGTGGCTATTTCCTTTTGCTTGCAACTGTAGCAGTCACGCTAAAAAGTCGTCAGGAAGTAATGAAATATGTAAAAATCGTGCCTTTACGTTTATTTCATGTAATCCTACTTTCACTATAATACAATAATACAGATCTGAAATGCAGGTGCAAAGGGCAAGCACCCAACCAGCTAGAGCTTACTTTAAGATTTTGAATATAATGTGTAAATTCGCCCTATTTCAATGCTGGGAATGCCCTTTTTCTCACGAAATGAATAATAATCGAAATGCTCCAATTTCTTTGTAAAAAGTCACGAGATTTAGAGTAAAACCGTTAAAATGAATTTCGCAATCCTTCAGCTTGTCCCAAAGGCAAAATCATGTGGAGTGACTGATGTAAAACCCTGATTGAAGGAGACGTCTAATCCATCATGAATGCCATTATTGAAAACTTAACCGTCATTACAATATTTTCAGAAGAAAATATTAATATAACACATCTCATAGATAGACTTCGTCCGGTTCAACGATATGCGTTTCCTTATGCGTTGAAGTCAGTTAGAACTTGGAGTGAAAACCCATATTCCATAATGAAGCTGTACATCAACACGTGCAGTTCAATGCCTTGACTTATTTAGACAGAATTTGAACATCAAAGTAAACTAATTTCCAGGCAAGATCAAATGAGAGTACTTTTTATGAGTCAAGATCAACAACATATTAGGATAGGGGCAGTTTGATGTAAATGCAACCACGAGCCCTTCTCCCCAGATAAAGTGGCCAGGACAACATTCATATACAATAATATAGAGAGGGAGCAACAGTCAGTGTTGTTTATCAAATCCTATGGTTTTTAATTAAATACAATGACGGTTTATATGGTATCAATAATATATAATATCTGCATAATAAAGTTTGAGTTAAAAAAATAAGATTTTGTTTTAAAAAATAGCTCAATTGCAGTTTACTCTCCAACTCCCTCAAAAAGGCTTTACTGACGCTGCATGAATATCAGATCTGATCATGATCTTATTTGAGTTTAGTAAGCCACAAAAATACATCGTTCTACTCAGAAGCACAAGCCAGGGTAAGGAAGGATGACTACTTTGCTGGACAAAGTGCGCTACCAAATGTTAAAAGTCGCGATGCAAAAAAACTCAAATAGACATAGCATAGTAGCCCAACCTTTACCTGTTACAAGTAGCGGAAACAGAGCAACTCTGGCAAATGTACAAATACCTCAACGAAGTTCTGATGCTTTTGATCCCCTTGTTCAACCCTTTTTATCAATGGAGACAAAGTTTCTTGACACGTTTCACACAGGAGGTAGCGTCGCGAATCAGATAAATATTGCACGATATGTAAGAGCGCACTTGATCTCAGGATACATTTACAAACCGTCATTACTGTACAATTTACGTTGACAATCCAATCAACTGCGTTTTAGGTTTTTGAAGAAGTTCAATCCTGTTCCGCTGTCGTGATGCTTAGAATGGCAGACGAAAGAAAGTCATTCCGACTGTATTTTAGGGGGATGCTGGCATGTAGTTTGCACGAAACTTATAAAACTGTAAGCCACTCTTATGACCATATGCTAATTTGATTTTTGTCCTCGAATTTGATTTTTAGCCACACTTTAAATTTTGGTTCGTTTATGTCAGTCGGATTTCGACTGTGTACAAGAAATTCTAAGCTCGAAGCAACCAGTGATCCACAACGATGAGACTGGTCAGTCGTTAACTATCCTATGCCAGTGGAAACCTATTTTTAGCAAAATACCCGACATCGTGGTAGGAATCCCAATTGTAGAACCGGACGGCAATGTCATGGCCATTGTAGCAATATCTTTTAAAAACAAGATGCCCAAAGGGTTTTACGAAAGGAAGCTTTCTCTCCTAAAGGAAACACTAGAGTATGAGCATAAACCTGTCTGCTTAAAAATTAAATACTTATTTAAGATATGCTGTTCCAATATTTCTTAAGCATAATGATATACTCATTTAGATTCCTGGTTCCATATGCTTGCACCAATCAAGGTACATCTGATAACAAGGATGACGTTTCGCGTATTAATCGTGTTTTGGAGTCTATTGAAAACATTGAAAAGTCTATGGGCAGTCATTCCGCTGATGTGAGTACTGCGTTAGTGCCAATATATATAGCTCATTTTAATGAAATCCTGCCACCAATTGATTCCTCAATAGAATCGTTTTAGATAGCTCTCACACAAATTGGGACGGAAATCGGTAATCTCGCAGGTTCCAAAAATATTTCAATGTTCACTGTTGACGTGGGGGATGGCAAGCTACGCAAATACCATACTAGTTTTGGACATCCGGGAAGATCAAACTGTCCCAATAAACATGTATAGTAGAATATAAAAATATACTACCAGAAATGTTACGTGTATACGAAAGTAATTACAAAATGAATGACCATAATAGATGCATACGGGGGTGGAATTTTCATTAACTGACAAGAATGTTGCTGCCCTTGCTTGGGTGGCGGAACAAGGGAAAGGAATGAGAATTAATCATGCGAGCGATCTGACGGAATTTGGAATTCAGTCAAAGCATATTCACACATTAGGCAACTGTAACAGTCGGTATGCGAGCGATATTTCATCTGCATCATAATTTAATATCAAAACCCAATAAAAAACAAATTATTGACAAGCATATTATTCATTTTTAGATCGATGCTCATTGCTCCTGTGAGTGTAAACTTGTTGCTTGAGCGTACATATAAAATTAATTTATTTTTCTTTGTGAGCTCAAATCTTACTTTACTCAGGTAGTCGATTATTCTGGGGAGTCGGACCTCATAATTGAGCTCAGTGATAAAGAGAACGGTTTTACAACAAAGGAGTTTGAAATGGCTTTAATATTTTGTCAACACACGGCGTGTCTCCTCACATGCACTATCCTGTTGGACAGAAGAGATAAGAGTAGTCGGAGACGGAATATCATCAATGAAATGTTGTGCAATATTAGCAGTGTAAGATTCTACAAAATGAAAATGGTTTGCAATCTCAAAAGGAGATTTTTAATTTGAACGTTTGTGCGTAGGTTAAGCCGGCGAATGTTGAGCAAATGATTTCTCATCATAGGAAAAATTCAAGCGTTTTTCGAGGTAATTTTGATGAATACCATTTCTGCATACGATGTTTTCCGGAGGGCGACATTGCAGGGATTGCAATGGAGATATTTTATGAGCTGGGTATTGTCAAAGATTTTAAAGTCAGAAGAGCCGTTTTAGTTCGGTACGAGTTTATTTGGAATTATTTGCAAATTGTAAAATACCAATGCAAGTTAACTAGCTCAACCGGCTAACTTTATAACATTTCTTTGACGTAGGTTCATTTTATCAGTGCAACAAGGATATGGCTCCCTCCCATACCACAATTGGTATCACGCTGTGTCAGTATCCCACTTTGCTTATCTCCTCATTAGGAAATTACAGCTTGTAGAGCAAGACCAGTTTAAGTAAATTTACCAAAACGTGTTTTCAAATTTTTGCATTTTACACCTCAATAATTTACGGCATTTTAATTTGTAGTAAATTGGAAGCATTCGCTTTGATTGTATCCGCATTAACGCATGATATTGACCATCGTGGAACTAACAATCAATTCCAGTCGTATACCAACTCTGACATTTATAAGCTGTATGCTTGTGAAGACTCGGTTATGGAGGTTGGTAAATTATGGGACATCTGCAGCAATCACATAGATGTGTTAAAAGTTAAAGCAAATTGAATTAATACTATTGGCTTACAGAGACATCATCTAGCTATTGCTTTGGCTATATTGCACCGTGAAGACTGCAATATCTTGGAATCTTTTAATGATTCAGATTACAAATATTTTGTAGAGCTACTCACGTGGAATATAATTGGTACGGTAAATTATTTTATGTTTTTTGATTTGAGGCTACAAGTTTTCATCAATCTTCTCTATCTACCTTACAGCTACTGATATTTCAAAGCATTTAAAAAATCGGGAAGGGTTATTCATCGAGGCTAGATCAGGGAACCAAAAGCAAAGGAAAATGGCAAGAATGTCTCTATTCATGACTGCGGCGGATCTCTGTGATAACTGTAAACGATGGGATGATAGTTTACTCACCGTTGTAAGACTCACTTTATCTTTTTTTAAATCGTAAAAATCACTCGTGTTCATCCTAGAAGAGCCTGGTAATGAGCTGAATAAAAATTCATATTTCAGCACGGCATTCTACAGGAATTCTTTAATCAAGGTGATATGGAAAAGCAGCTAGGGTTTTCACCAATACCAATGATGGATCGCGATGTGGCCTATATTCCAATGATAGAATATAAATTCGTAAAGTACATTGTAGGTCCGGTTTTCAGGTGAGAACTGTATTCACAATAAATTATATCATTATCTGATTTGAAGACCAAAGACTCAAGTAAAATGACTGCATTTGTGACGCTGATAGGTATTTAAATGAGCTATACGTGGAGCTGAAGCCCTGTATGGACAACATCCAACACAACGAAGACTTGTGGACACTTGCCACAACGGTTTTCGATAAGTACAGGGACATCAAGTTGGACCAGTTGGAAATTCTTGAAATGCCGGAGATGAAGGAAGGTGCGCTGCTCAAAGTGAAGCTGGATGACGAGATCGACGCAGTAAAGAAACGAAAATTTTCTATAACAATTCCACCTCCAGGCTCCACAGGTTCCGCTATAGAGAAAAAGTCCTTCGCATCCGCAATATCTTTATTGGACGAGGAGCTGGATGAAGTGGATACGGGAGAGAGGCAGAAATTCCGCAATTGTTGTGTTAGATTTCGCTGTAGAAAAGCATCTGACACTTTATAATATGGCCAATAAATATTTTTATTTGACAGAACGGTTTAGGTTTTAATTTACGGAAATATGTAATTGAAATGCAGATGTAAAAAGTAGAATACTAGCGAAAACTACATGTCGATTTATAGGGAACAAACAAATTTTAATGACTGAGCAATTTTATGTGTTTATTAATCATGTACATAGTTTGAGTAAAGCGTGATCTTAAAAGTTAGTACCTTACAGACTATTTTGGCAATTCAGAAAACGTATTGTATTATGTATTATTAGTAGTTGTTACGTGCTCTCATCGCATAAACGGTTGGAAGAATTAATATAAAAATCAACGAAATTACATCTCAAAAATAGACTATAACAGTACAGATAGTAAGGTACATCATCCATTCGAATATTGATATTTAAAGGCAGCTGAATTTGTAGGTTGTCATTTCATAGAAAATCCATCCACAGCGCATCCAAAAATCAGGTAACCCTTGCTTGCAACTCTTTGTTCAATACAACGATATGAACCTCTCTTCCGTTTTAGGGTTCATCCAATACGTCTTGATACTGGAAATTCTGAAACAAAATCAAACGTCCTACATCACAATCCTGACGACCTTTGTTCAAATCCAAACATCTTCTGCAGACTTAAATTTTATTATTTTCAATACAAAAATTAGAAGCGCAAAAACTCACCAATAGAAAGCAAGCTGCAAGCAGTAAAGCCTTGTGACCAACTTTCATATCTAGTGGAAATTTGACACCCCAAATGTCCCCAATTTTACTTCCAATCTCCTTATCCTTGCCACCCCAATATTTGGCAATTTTCCCGATCAGCGTCCGGTCATCGGGCAAAAGAATGTCGAATTCTCCACCTTTGTCTAGCGAGAAGTTGAAGCAGCTTCTAGTAGCTGGACCGACTATATGTAAAATTTCTTTCCCTTCCCAGTCGTTAACGTAAAAGTAAGGAATAGTACAGTCTGTTGCTTGTTCAATAATGCCCAATGTGTGCTTTGTTAACCTCAGCGTTATATCCTACAGATAATAAATGCTCCCAATAAAACCATTTCAGATTCAAATCAATTCAGAGTCGTTCAGCATCTGTTCTATTTACCCCTCCGCAACCGCAACTTCTGGGCTCCCCGCACATTTTCATAACCTCCTTCCTATACATTCCAGACCTGATGAAGAAGCTAATATCAAAGGGTTTGGTGCCGCGGCAAAAAGCTCTTGTACTTGTATCGGTTAGCTCGTCAGCCATGAATATTTTCTCGCCATCGCTATCCAGAACCTTATCTCAAAACAATTTTCAAAAATTAAGTCATGTTGATTCATCCAAAAATGAACTTGAAAGTGACTCACGCTAACCCTACCTGATAGTGTGTTTCAACTGTCCGGTAAACTGCGAAAAATCGCAATATCCAATTAAAGTGTAATCAAACACATTGCATATTATTCCAAAATTACAGAAATGGCATGAGCATACAAAAAATGTACATTGCGTAACATGTTATATGTTGTGTACTCATGCAAAAAGCTCAAACAAAGTTGCTGCATAAATGTTGAATATTTAAAGGTGGTGAGGTTTTTCGGTTCAAGGTCTTGGAAGTTCATTAGTCATGGAGTCATAGTCATTTGCCAGAAATTGATTCAGGAATGCAAATGGTTATAGCTCAGTCGTGTCAACTGTTATATAATAATGTCAATCTACTATATTCGCATTCACCAAGAGTGCAGTTCATTTTGTATAAAATTAAAATTATTATCCTATGTCTGTAGTTCATATTTATGTTTGTATTTTATGTATTATATTTTGATGTATATTTTGTAAGTAAAGCACTACATCAACGTTTACTTTCGTGGACTACCGCAACCGTGGATGAGGCTGTGATGTGGTGTACTGTACGAAATATGTAAATATGTAAAAGAGTAAGTACAAACATTCAATTGGGAGACCTGACTGCTTAATGAACAGATGTTGGGTCTTCTGCAGCGCTTCCAACCCTTCAGGGACATCTGCATTCATAAAACCAGACACACATTTAGTTATAAAATTATTTGATACAAGAATATTACAGGAATTGAGTATGTGTTATAGTGCATGGCATTTTACCAGGGACTCCTTCTGGTTTTATTTCTTTAACGGGCTGCTGTGTAATGATTCCTCCGTCAACGGGGTAGGCTGTGACATGAAAAATCATGTAGCTCAATTAAAGTGATATAAAAGCTCCATTTTTTTAAAACACATAACATAAATAACGTTAATAGGTACTGCACCTCTGTTAAGGTCAGCTGGGTGAATGGAATTTGATTTACTGGATTTCCGACTCGAAGGAGTTGGAGCAGCTGGCCAATTCGCCATGATTTTGCGTGATATATTTCTAAACACTACAAATAGAATACACTGAATACCAACAATTGCTGTGCTTGCACCGCTTCAGTGTCGATAAATAAAGTTGCAACTATGCATGATGATGTGCACCTAGGAAGATTAAAGAGTGGTTTGTAGGTACTAGCTACGTATACAATTACAAATACGCTAATTATACAAATGAAATTTGACGAAGAAGTATTTCAGGTCAAAGTGTACCAGTTCAGGCTCGCTTCTAAACGTTTTAATTTGCACACAGAAGGCTATAAAATTTCTTGAAACACTTTTAACGTTTTAACCTTTCAAAAGAACTTGCCAGCTAATCTTCATTAGCATAAACTTTTATGCAAACCTTAATACTTTTCCAAAACTAGCTAGCTCTAACTAACTCAACCAACAATTTCAATTTGTACTTGGTAGTCGGTCTGCGATTTGGAGCTAAATACGTCTTTTAAACTTTCTCCATCCAACTTTAGATCCGGGCTTACAAATGCAAATTTTGAATATGTACTAAATTATCGTCAAAGTCAAGAGTTGACGGAGCCCATTCTGATCACTCACCGCACGATCAAGGACTAAAATCTGATTGTGGTGCAGAATAACTCGCCTTGGTACTTTATCATCCTTCTCCCTATTTGTATCGAGGTTAAGACGGGATTGAATTAAAGACTTGGGTTACCCTATAACCTCATGTTTGATACGGCTCATGCATCATCGGAGGCGAGAAGGAGAAAGTGGTAAAAACTTGAGTTGATCGTATACTCTCCGCGTACCTGTGTGTGTGAACAATTTTTCTTCAACAGCAAGCAAATAAGCAGTGGAACCTTTCCATTACACATCCTGAAATTGTTAAGACGCGTGAAAGCGTACTACTATGACATGACTTTGCTGCTTTTATTTCAGTTCTTCTATTCATGTTCATTCGCATTCATTTTCTGAACCTGAGCAACTTGGTGCATGTCAGCTTTTTATGAGTATATTGTTGTACATGTTATATTTTCCTCTGTTTAGCAATAGCATGTGAGAACAAAAGTAAATCTAGCTAATAGCCCGATCCGCAGCGGAACGCTTGATACATTATTTATACAAATCTGCATTGGCTTTTTTTCGCATTCATAATATATATATTACTATATGTATGTGGAGTCAAGCCACACACCACCATCACCAGTTCTCGACGGTGCGGTGGTTGGTGTTGGGCTGGTAGTCAGTCAAAATCAGGGATATTCATGCAAGTTTCCGTGTTCCATCTTTTTTATACCTTTTTATTATTCTCTTGCATCTACATATTTCCTATGCATACATTAACTTTAATGTGTATGCATGAATATGACTGTCTGATACAAAATTACATGGAAGAAAATTGTAAATGAAAAAAGTACAACTTTCTTGCCCTACTTTCATACGAGTGATGGAGTTTATATGAGTCACATATACTTATACTTATACTAACTCTTACATAATTCATATTATTTCTTGTCATAGACGAAACTCTGCAGGAGGTGAAATGAGTGAGCTGACTCGAGCTTAGGTAATATAACAAACGCAACCTGTAATGGAATGGTGGTTGGAAAATGAATGGATGTTGTTGTGGTTGGGAAACTTGAAGGATTGTAATAATGATGTGGTACTTTTACCCACGCGATTTTACACTTTCTTTTTTCTCTTACGCGTGTACATACATCCTTGTTTGTTTCAGAACTTTATGTTGGCCACTAGGTTGTCGGAAGGTGTAAGTGTACAACGTTGCCCCGAACAAAAGGTTGAGAAAGGAGATTGGCATCTGGAATGCAGTAGTAAAAAAAATCGTTTCGGTTTTGCATACTGTAATTTGACAAAAAATGAGCTGGAATAAGAAATATATAGTGTTTTTCAGCTGTATACAACGAACAAAAGTGAAAGTAATTAGAAGGGATTCAGGAAAATTAGGGTCTGTTGAGAGTTAGAGTTAAAGTTGTAGAGTGGTTGTTAGACATGTGCTGAATGGGCATGTCCTAATGACCTAGATTGATATAGTTTTCCTTTGGTACAGTACTCTACTTTTTCAGATCGACGAGATTTTCAGTTGTAAACAATGATGGCTAGAACTTGAACTGGACTAGAAAGTTTAGAAAGATTTAGGACATGGATTCATATCAAAAGGATGCAGTAAATCGTTGTGTAAAATAATCCATATGAAAAAAATTAGTACCCATATTTTAATAATCAAAGGATAATAAATGCTAAGCATTTGCAGTAAAATTTTCTGAAAAATGGGGTAGAATAATTTTACTAGACTTGGGCTCCATAAATAATTGTCTTTATATTCAAATGATTTAATTTGATTCACAGATAACTTTTGCCACACTCTTAGTTTTGAGTTATCCGTCAAGTGTTTTAAAACATGCAGTACATCACCAGATCATTGAATATGTCGTGATATAGTTTTAACATTGCTGGAAAACATTCATTTACATTTACTCAAATCATAAGAATGTGACTCGGTAAAACAAAAGAATCAGTTTCTTTGCGGAAGTGCTGAATTTTATGAAACATTTATTCGTTATTCCACCTTGCCTCGTAGTGCACCCCTTTATTATTGGAAGCGTAAAAATTCGCCGCACCAACTGCGGTTTTGTAAGAATAGTCTGGATGGCCGACATTTTACGTCTTTAGATGAATCTAGATACAGAAAGTCTCGCAGTAGAAACATTGTATTCCAGCGAAGAAGAGTCCTTATTTGCGCTAATTTTCCGCAATCCTAATCAACATGGAGTTGATTTTGCTCGATGTAAGATTCCGATTCTATATTTATCAGAATTCATGCCCCACAACACGAATGGTGTAACGTGTAACCTTCATGAATAAGATACAACCAATGATCTTCATAATATAGTCATGCATAATAATGAGAGCTGTAAAACAATACACAACTATATTCTATGCATTGCTACGATATTTGTAGCCATCTTCCTATTAGGTTATCTGCCAGCTCTGCAGTGCGGTAATAAAATAAACCCTACAAAACTACAGATGACGGGATTAGTAAATACGAGAAAATTCTGCGGCATCGATGATGTCATTTCCGTAGCAAGCCCATCTGCAGAATGTTTCTATCTTTGGATGAATCGAATTAAAAATCAAGGATGAATGATGGGATACTGCATTAGTCAAATTACTAGATTGCAACATTATCTCTATAGATAACTCAATATAGCTTCCACAGAAATCTGCAAGCAACCGAAAACCGGCAGCAGTATCCTGTTCTCATGTATCAGATTACCCCAATATTGGTATCGTTTAGCCCTCAATATATTCTCATTGACAAAACCCAAAATTCCGTGTTGTAAGTTCTGAAACAAGGCAATATATGTATATGCATTGAAACGTAATTTAATTTCCAGTACTAACTGACAGTCTTACAGCTAAACCTTGTCTGTAAGGCTTCAATAACTACCAAACTGAAGTCAATTGTCGATCTACTTATCGCACTATTTTAATACAAAGACAATTTAATATGTTAATGGATACAAACCAAATCAAAAAATTCAGCAAGTCATTGCTACTATGATTTTAGCACTGCTTTACTAACCCAAAAATTGCATCAATGCTTATGATTATGATTCCTAATTTTTGCTACCTCATTAACCACCACGCATGAATTACGCATGAGTGCTTGAATTAATTTTAGCTTTATTATGCACATCGATTGGGTATTTGCATATTGTCATTGTACTGTTAGTATTATTAATAGGTACTATATTTACTTAACTAGGTAATTCCCTGTCACTAACCTCACTAAACTAATTACAAATGGAAATGAACGATGAAATTTCCATGAGACACCCTATAAATAGTGACATTAACACGATTTATGATGTGTCAAACATTTTTATCGCTCCATCAATCAACCACGCGTTCTTTGAATTATACCACCATTCTGACATGTTGAAATTAACTCTGCGGCTTGCCGCATTGGTATTATGTTTTTATATAGTTTCTGCCCGAGTAGTTTACCCTCTTCAAGTGGAACCAGAGCCTCCGGTTGAAGAAACAACTGCAGCGAGCGAAGACCCAGAAGAGCAAACAACCCCGGTGGAAGAAGATGTAAATGTAACACTAGCAACCGAAGCCCCAGAGGAAACTACTACGACACCAGAGGAGCCAGCAACTGAACCTGCAGAGGAACCGGAGACAACTACTCTAGCTCAACCGGGACAAGAGGAAGGATTAACGCCTGGAACTACCAACCCTTCTCAGCCTGAAGGGGACTTTAATCCAATAATACCTGTTGAGCCGACACCAGAGCCAACAACTGAAGAGGCAACAGAAGGCACCGAAACCACGGAGGAGTCATCCTCACCCGAACCAACCGAAGGAACCACTGAAGCACCTGAGGAAACCACAACCGAACAAAACGAGCAAACCACGGAAGCTGAAGAGGAAAGTACTACTGAAGAAGAAATTACCACTCAAGAATCTACTACAGATGAACCTACAACTGAAGCTGGAACCGCTGAAGAAGAAAATACAACTTCTAGCTCCCCCGAACCAGAAACCACGGAAAGTGTTGTAGAAGAAACTTCAACAACTGCCTCTGAACCTGAGACGACGACGGGTGCTCCTGAGGAAGAAAGCACGACTTCACTCCCTGTTGAAGAAACAACAACGCAAGCCGCAACTACTACCACTACGACCACTACAACTACGTAAGTTTCCAAGTTTTCAAAATATTTTAGCTGAAAGTCCCTGCTCACTTAGCATTCATTTATGACACTATTTGTGTTCCCTTAATAGAACAACTCCAGCACCTGAAACCACACCGGAGCCTACAACAACAAAGCCAACCAAGAAGCCTTGGGTAAGTATAAATAAATAAAAAATAATAAAATAATCACCCTTTAAGACCAAAAAATTAACTGAAACTATATATAATTATAAAGGTACCAGGAGCTCCATGCGTCCCTGGTTCAGGTGTATGCGGATAAAAAACAAGTTTTAAAGCGGACAAATAACAACTGCAGCAAGTTTGGCTTACGTCATATTTTTCTTTTAATTGGTTTGATTCAGCATGTCTATAAGATCAGATTGGATTAGATATATACGTATAGTATTTCTTTATTTTTAGAAAACAAATCCTTTACATGAGATTGTAGTCACAGTTTATTCGCTATGAAGTATAATGTATAGATTTATTGTACATGTATGTTTTTGAATGACACAGGACGAAGAAGAAAGTACTCAAACTTTTCACTTTACAGTCTAATCATACAGATATATTACATTACGATTGTATATATTTTGCTTTTACAAATTTTGATTAGTTAATTTCTATCCACTTAGAATCAGTTACAACATTAGAAAATAATAGCTGGATTTTGGACATTTTTGGAATGCTTCCTCAAATTTGTAGTAAATTCGTTAGTTTTCTCCTGTTTTTATTACCTGTAATGAGAGATGTTTGGAATGTGTATTCACATGATTTTCATATTGCAACACAAATTCAAGGGCAGCATCAACACAAAATGTAATCGAGCGTAAAAATACATAATTCAAACGGTTTCTACTTTCTCTGCAGCTTCTACACGCTGACAATTTCGTTGCGAGCATGAAAACTGTCAGCTTTTTCTAGGATAAAGCAGATTATCGACAATCTGTTTATCGTAGTTTGCTCATCAACAATGCATAGTTATAGAGAATACATTTTAGACAATAAAGAAACATATAGCTACATACTGGTAACATTTTTTATACCATCAAAATCTACAAAAGTTTTTGTTCTATAATAGCTTTTTGCTTTGCAGTCCCATTCATTCGACAACTCCTCTTGCAGTGTGGGAGAAAAACAGGTGAACTAATGGATTAGAGGACGTAGGTGGCATTAAATTATTTTAGATCATGGATTTGTCTAGATATTTGGCATTTGTAAGTTACAATCGAGTATAATGTTTACAACTTTCCATACAAATTCGTTCGTACATATTTCGAGCACATTGCTATTTACATTCATATAAAATTTTCGTTTCATTTTCATTCCCTGGATTGACTGAGAGTAGAGATTGTTTCTCCGTCTTTATATATACATACAGTACCTTAACCAGAATTACAAGACCAAAAACCTTAACGCTTCAGTTCACCTCAGGTCCCATGAAAATGGAAAATGTTGCGTTTAGTTCTTCATACAAAGTTTCCCTTCCTGTCTGACAAACTAGAAGAATTGAGATTGAGAATCCTCTCAAAATATTACACTAAATGAATTTGAGGCATATATACCGTAGAAACTTATTACAAAAGGCATACTTATTCAATCACTGCATTCTGACTAAAGTCAACAGTCGTCATCATTATCATCAGAAATCAAATCGTTGCAAAACATCATCAAGTAACAAACAACCTGCAACAGCACGGCTGTCATCCTCCTTCCGCTTATGCCTATGGCTTTTATAAAAGTAAGTTTATTTTGATTCAAACAAAATTCTTTGTATCCTTTTTTTCCCTTGTCTTTTGTTGACAGCAAACATGCCAAGTATACAAACACAAACAGCAACAAAGAAGGAACTTATTATATAGAAACTTATTTTACAACAAACATCATAATATTATATGAGGTATCCTGAGGTATGGCAAGAACAAACTTTTCCTTCTTCTTCTCCACTCTACAAACTACTAAAAAGGTGGTGGTGTGTATGCCACCACCTGAGTCTCATTCTGGCAGCTCCTGGAGCTGCACCATTCGTGACAAGAACAAACTACTAATGATGAATAAAACATGAGATGGAAATATTGTTTGACACTCAGATGATATCGTTAGATACAATAGGACAAGAAGGGGGTGGTATAGGTAAGGTAAGGTATTTTATTATTAGTATTATTATTGACGAGAGAAGCTAATCTAAGTCGAAAAGACCTATGGGATCATCAGTAGTATTGAGCTCAAATAAATCTCCTGAAGCTTCCGGCGAAGACTCCACAGTTGGCGATGATGAGTCATGCTGCTCCTCAATGAAGTAGATGCCTACGAGAATGAAAGCAACGAGGCTGAAGAAGAGGATTGAAAACCAAATCCAGCAAGCGGTAGACACTCCACCTACAGTTGATTTATGGTAGAATTGATATTCCTGGGGAGGAAAAGAAAATTAAATTTTGCATATTAAAACTTTCTCTGCTGCCGCTGCATCGGAACAGCAATGATTAGCGTATTTCAGTTTAAGTTTTATATTGATTTCTCACTAAAAGGAATACGGCAGCGAGGAGTAAACATTTTGTTTTTAAATCCATATCCGGGTGAAAGCTGAGTATGTAAGCTTCTTCCGCCTTCAACTGCTCCTCGTCTTCCGTGGGAAACGTGAGCCATTGTTTTCTGATCTCTCCAACAAAGCTCGTTTCGTCCGTTAAAAACACCTTGAACTGAGGATTACTTGGCATTCCTTTGGAGTTGGCGTCCTCTGGACCTATTATTTTAATGACTTTCACTCCAGTTTCTCCTGTTATGTTGTACGTAGGCGTAAATGAGCAAAACATATCCTCTTGTGATATTCGCCCCACTTGCTTCCCATTTCGCTTTACGACGGCGTGCTAAAATGAGAATGTAAACGAGAGAACGTGTTCACATCAACACATCACGTTTTAAACACCTTTTTACATGCTATATATATGAGAACAGACACATAATATAATATGTATAAGCAACAATACTATTAAGCTGTATACCCATGTTCCAAAATTGAAAATGATTTAGAAGTTTATTGGATCCTTTTCTAGTTTATCGACGAGAATTATTATTTTGTTACGCATAAACTCTACCCTTCTTGTTGAAAATATAAAAAGGATGCGAGTATGAAAGCACGTTTTTCCAAAGTATTCACATGTATGCTTCAGCCCTGCGAGGCATTTTGGCATGTATTTGCAAACATTTTCTCCAATCACGAAAAACATTGCATTTTCATTTTGGCTCAAGGGCTTTTCCTGGCTTGCTTAAATCAATATGATTTAACATACCCCTTTCACTCTGTTGTGACCGGGTTGACCATCAATCTTGAAGATTTCTACATAATCATAATCCAGCAACATCAGGTTAAATGGTTGGACTCCTTCAAAAATAATCCCTGGCCATTCTGTTGTATCGATTGCAAAGAAAATTGGCTGCCCATGCTTGTTCAAGATTTCGAACTGATTACCTATTTCAATGTAAGCTGGAAGGAGAACAAAATAAATTTATATTTAAGTTAAGTATAAGTACATACATATATAATGGTGTAAAGAATGGGTCATTTTATGCCGGCTCTGTCGAACAACTACTAATTATAACAACCAAAAGCAGAGCAATGTAAAATTATGCATGCAACACGCAAACACAAAACACGCATTCATTCAAATTATTACTCTCACATACAAATACGGAAGAAGGCAAGTAGATATTTAAACTAAACAGTGTGGCCAATAAACGGTGCAAACAAGACATTCTTTTCAGAGAGCCATCGACAGAGTTCCGTGAGAATTCTCGTGTTTGTTCACAGGATTGCCAATGTAGTGGCCTATCGCAAATCACAATCATTCTCCAGGGAGAGAATCTATTTCGTGTAGTTTTATCACTTTATTTGATCAATCTATTGATAAGCCACGTTTGCGTGTGGTTTTCCATGAGATAAAGCTCATTCATGTGTATTCTCATGTCTGTCATGGAGCAGAAATGGATTTGGAGTGGCAACGAGAGAAAACAGAACAAATTTCCATTCTGAAATGATATATTTTTCATATTCAGGAGGCGAGACAGTATGCAAAATGCTTCAGCCTAAACCAGACAAACATCGACAAGGCTGAGCTGAAAGAGACATACATAAATACATACATGCATGCATATTGATGATGATAAGGAAAACAGGGGACGAGAAATGATAAAAGTGAAAGCTAAAACCCAGGCTTTTTCAGATCACCGGAAGCAAATGAAAATAAAGTTATGTTATGACAGAGTCTGATTCCAGCATTCGAACGACATCTTATAATATAAAATACGGTTGGTTCCTTGGCATGTTTCTCATATTCTGAATGAATTGCTTTTACTTTCCTAGCTGGATTGTGTGTGTATCTATCATACCCTATTCTAAAAAAAACTCGTGACTAGAGACCACAAGTCATGCAGTTGAGAGATGGAGGTATCGTGGAGTGTTGCTTCATGTCAAAGAAGAACGGAAGAAACTACTGAAGCTACGTTTTATTCTGTAGGTTTCATCTGTTCTCTGTCTTACGTGTGGGACTGACATTTTCTCTTTTTATTTTGTTTCGTATTTCGATTTGTTGCAGACATTTGATGTGAATCTACAGGCTTTTCTATACCTTCAGGAATTTGTGTTGAGCTTATTACAACCACGTCGAGTTCGACTTTTGCTCCACGACTCCAACACAACACAGCTCCCGTTTGTTTACCTTCTTTTGTTAGCTCAAGATAAACAAAGAGATTCCATGCAAATATGGAAAGGAAACCCAAAAAATAAATAAATAACAACCGTCAATCTCAACTGCACATGGTGAAAAACTGGGTTGCAATTACTTTTACCTTCACTTCAGAATTATGTATACTTACATAGATTAACTTTTATGTCATGTTATGTTACACGCATGCAATATCGTGTGATGTGGTGTGGCACGCATGCAAAGGCTCATTCACTCATTCTCTAATTTGAGCCATTGGGCATGGCACGAACCGTTTGAAAAAATAAAGTCGTTGTCGGTTGTCGTATATCTCGTTGTAAAATTACATCACAGCTTCAGGGTACTCTTTCAGCCTACTTTTGGCCAAACTTTTCTCCTCTCATCGAGTGCACTCTCTGGTGCACACATAACTTAAATATAAACGAAAAAAACTAGAGTCTCAAGTGAATGGCTCAAGTCAAGTTGCTCTCTATATTATAGACGTACGAACCCTCATGGTGTGGAATCGTGGAATGCATACACACTTCTTTTTGTTCTACTCACACAGTTTCAAGCAACTTCTTCAATATAATAATAATGGGCAAGCCTTGAGTTGAGTTTTGTTCTCTCAAAAACTTTCACTCAACGACCAAAAAAGTACTGCAGTGCAGTCCTGATGTGAAGAGGGCAGGGAGAGAGAAAGAGAAAAAGAAAAACTAAAGCTACACTAATGCCCTTTTAGACACGCTTTCCTTTTCTCCCACTCTACTCATTTCTTTTTTTATATAAATATAATCATGAGCACATTATAGATAGCTGAGGTAGACACATTAAAAAATAAGTATAATGTGATTCTTCCCTGATGTGATGATATGATATGCTTATAAAAACTGGTCGACGTAAGTAAAAATGCCGCTGGTCAGTGTCGTGCCAAAAAATTGACTGGATTTGGAAAGCCTTCCAACTCGAAACTTTTACTCACATACTTGCGTTTCCCCATTTCCACTTCCAGTTGCACTCCAACTACAACTTTTCCAATCTGATATGAGTAGACATCAATCTAAATGGGTGCTGAAGTGACCTGAGTATTGTGGACTGTGTGGGGCCAAAACGAAAAAGCCATTCGATGGAATTCTCAATTTCCTTTTGGCAACATAATAGCAATCTTATCGAGTGCTTGTACTCCATGATAATAGTTTTTTTCCTGAATAATAATAATACAATTCAGCTGAAACTACGTGAGTGCATGATACTATTCTATTAT
>JAQGAP010001166.1:0-22290 GCA_034697805.1 Orchesella bifasciata | reverse complement strand
AGCAGCAGAAGCGGACATCCTTTTTCCTTTCTTTTCTTTTTTATGGTTCACTGTCCTTTTGTCTGCAATGTTGTATGTGCTTTGCCGCTGAACTACATTCATTTTTTGTCTTTGAAAAAAGAGAAAGGGTGTGGATTACCGGATATGTCATCGTCTCCATTTTCTCTCTTGCCCGCTTTTTCTCTGTCCGTTGTCATGGTATTGACATGTCATTCTCCCTTGCCTTTTTTACAGTCTTTTCCTCCCAAAGAAGAAAGTAGTTTGCTGTTATTTTTTCGTTACAGATGACTCTTCTCTTTTGCCTTTCTTTGTGAAAGCAATTCAGTTGGAAATTTGACTTTGTGCTTGCTCACCGGAAAGCGGTCTGCTGATCCGAACAAAAAAAGAGAAGCCATGCTCACACAACGAAGAAGGATGCGCAATTTTAATCAGTTTGAAATAAACCATTAATTTTCTTTGGTCATCCATGTCTTTGCATGTAAAACCACAAATTTGTTCAATTCAATTTCTAATTATTGAGGGAGCGTGTAGAAGGAAGAAACAGAATTAGCCGGATGTAAAAGTGTTTCGTGCTGGCTTCAAACAAGATTATAGTTCGTTTGTTCCTCCTCTTTTGTGCTTATTCGTGAACTCAATTAGATAAAGGAATCAAAAGGCAAAGCAGGAGGCATTGTTTTTTGACGGAAATAACAAAGTATTTTTCCTTTCCTTTACACTACTACCAGGCATACTCTTGTCTGCACAACACCTACGTAGGTTCTTCGTTCTTCTCTGACTTTCTTTTTTCTTCCCCGAAAGCCCAATTACAGTAGAGCGTTCTTCAAAGCTTAATTTTCATTACATTTTAGGAAACACGAAAGTAAATGGTGATGGTCTGGTCTGGTGGTTTACTGCTGATGATGCAGTAAATGAGTCAAGTTCATTCGCTTGTGAAATATTGAGAGTCAAAGTGAGTCCATGCATGTATCATTCACTCCAATTTACAAACTAGCCAGATAATATGCTTGCATAGTCAGCACTCAGAGGTGGACAGGATGGAATGGAGGCTTGAGTCCACTAAAACGATCGTATGCAATTTTTTGGCTTTGTCTCCCCCATAGTTATGACTCCCCACTAAAACTCTTAATGAATGAAAGAGAAGCGGAATCCAAATGAGGAGGAGAACCACATGAAAGTGTTTTTAAATTATTAACCTTTCTCTTTCTGGCTTGCAGCTGTGTTTGGTTTCGCTTTGATTGCAGAGGAGGAACAACTCTCTTTCCGTCGAAATATATACATACCTTTTCTTTCTTCAATTATGCTTTTATTGTGTATACTTATGATTATTCTTCCGAGAAATAAAGGAGACGGGAAGAGAAAGAGGGACTAATTAGTTAATTCACTCGTTCGAATCGATTCAGATATTTCTTCGTTCCAATTGTTTCTGATCATCATTCCAAGTAATTAAGCTCTCTCCTTCCGTCTCTCTTCCTTCGAATTTCGCTGACGATTGCTTGCTCCTTGGAAAAACTTTTCTTTCTTCCATAATTTTTTCTCGGGAAATGAAGAATGGGCAAGTTGGAAACAAAAGCATGCAAGAAGGCATGCAGCTACCAGCACTCCTCGAAGAAAATTTTAGTGGGAAATGAATGAAGCGCAAAATGAATGCTGGGAAACACAAGACATAAACTAGAAAAAATAGACAAACTTCATAATTACACACCATCTTGCTGGAGATCTTTACTAGTTCGGGGAAGAAAAGTTTATTGGATGGAAGCTACAGTTTTATTAGTTAGTAGCTGCGTACACATTTCCACTTTTAAATCATTTGAAATAATCATAACAATATGTACAGATTAGCAAAGAGCTCAAGTGCTGGTTTCCTGAATAGGAATAGGAAAGCGTTTAAAAGGTTTGACATTGCAAGTTTTGGTTGCAGCAGCCCCGTTGTTGGTTAGAGTGGAGGGATATTAATATCAAGTAATTTCAGAGCAATGTACGGAATATCGAGTGAAGATATAATACACGACAAAGAAAAACCAGCGGAAGGAAGAGGGAAGGAAGTAGAATGGGAAATATGATCATTAGGAAACTGCCATTTTATCCGGAGAGACGTACTTATACATTATATTATGCATGTATGAAGGCATGCATACATATATTCACGTATATGAAAGAAAGTAGGTTTCCCTTCTCCTTATTTTGGAGCATGGAAACCCAAGGCTTTTGTACACCCACTGGGTTTCTTTTCTCTTGCTGTTTTTATGCGTCGTTCGTATTTTATTCGAAAATGTTAACTTGGATTGAAATAGCCCATTTAAGTGGCGACGACTTGGAGAGAAAGAAGCAGCGGAGAAAGTGTGTAATAGCCTCCCATGTGCTTCGCTTCTGGGTCTGCTGCATGAAGTGCGATATCGCCATATCGTTTTCCTATCATTTTCCTTTTATTTCATTTCGTTTCGAAGGAGAAATTTCTACTCCTTCATTTAGCAGTGCCACACCAACCCACACCACAATCTGAGTGGAAGGGACAGACATGTTATGTAATGTTATGATATTACTGTATACATTTATATATTTTTGCAAATGCCTTTCACCAGGATGCAGATGGCAATGGCAAACTTTTCTGGTCTGCATCTTCCTATTGTGTGATGTAAAATTGAAGATGGGGAATGGAAGTCAGCATCATTTTCCTGGTTTGGTTGTCCTCCACCAAACAAAGCACTAGAAAGTACAAGAAGCTTTGGACGAAACAGTATTTAAGAGACAAGGAATTCGGTCGGTGAGGATGTGATAGTCAAGTCACTATTTTTTGGTGTGTATTAAAAGGAATGAAATAAAAGTGGCTGATGGAGTTCACATCACATCACATGCTTGCCCTGACTCCTCTCTGTGGTCTGTTCTCTTGCGATATCTTTTTTGGTGGGTTTGAGCAGAGAAAACGGAGAGAGAGAGAGAGAGAGACAGTCACCAGCATGATGATCATCATCGCCATCCTCGTATTTACAACTGTCTCAATGTTCCTTCATTTTATACACACGACATGCTGAATATGTATAGACACTTGTTATTATTGCCATTGCCACTACACCACATCACCAACTACCAGACCATATATACCATGATTGGAATATATGGACAAATATAGCCAGCAGCAAGAAAGTGGTCGCATTCTATTATTCTCTCCAGCTCTCATGAAAACGAAATAGGAATGGCATTAGCTAATAACAAAGTGAAGAAATGGAGACAGGATGGAGAAATAAAGGGAAATTTGCTCTCTCTCCTTCTTCTGGTCGTTTTGGAATAGGAAGAAATACAAAAGTCATTAAAGAAGAGAAGGGAGAAAGAGAGAGGATGACCGTCTCTTTCTTGTACTCTGCTGAAGCTTATAACTTTGTTGCTGTTCCTTACTCCTTTCCTCCACTTTCTTTTCCTTTCAAACGAAACACAATAATACGCGGCTTCAAGATGATTGCTTAACAGGGAGGCGGATATGGGATTCGCTCATTTTAGTTTTTAGTATGACATTTCACCCATGTTGGTAGGCTTTCTAGTGACTTCTGTGGATTTTTGAAGTTTTTATCGTTTAAATCTTGCATTAAAGCAAATTCATTCTTATTTCTGTGTAAAAACAATTACTCTAGCAAAGTAGAGGCTTTGAAGGGTCTAATGATTCACTAAGTTTCAGGTTTATCGACAAGAATCGTGACAAAATCTGCCCTCGCGAATGAGCAAGCACGGATGTGTGCATGTGCATGCTATATCAGCAAGCAAAAAATGTACAGACGAAGCGTTAGAGTGGCCACGGCCTTAACATAATAATACGGATGTTTTTACACGTAGGAAAGGAGGGAAACCGTTTTTTGATATAGTCTTCTCTGGAGATTATTGATCTGAGAGAGGGAGAGAGTAAAAGGAAGCAGCCGGCTGTTACTACGTTCATACAAATGTGTATTACCCTGTTTTACTTATAGAACTGCTCTGCTCTGCTTTCGATTTTTCTCGTGCTCCAGCTCACTCTCACTCACACTCTTACTCTACTTGTGTGCCCGCAACTTGTGTTCTTGTTCTTGCTATTTCATATTGTCTTTGAAAGTTGAGCAGAGCCAGTCTGTCCTTCCTGGCGTGGCACTATAGTTGCTTTGGTGTTGGAAGTGGAGTCTCTGAGTCCTAGTTTTTCTCGAGACTTGCTCTACCATCTTTCCCTAGCTTTCTTCATCTTGCTCTGTGCAGACCAGCACAACTAAACTATGAACGTGCTCTCTCCTCCTGTATCCGGAATGTAGTTCAATTTATGTATACATTTTTAATATTAAAGCGCACTTGGCTTCTAAAAAAGAAGCCTGACAAAAGTGCTCGTGGCTTGTTGACCTCATGATGTAAGAAACTTTAAAAAAGCATGTGCCCTGCTCAGCTTGTATTTGTAACTTTCATGCAGCACACAAGGTTTCACATGTACTAATACTTGTATATAATGTCATCGTCGTCAGGAGCACATGGTTGATGTGAAAGAAGGCAAGTCACATCAGAGGCCCAACTAGCTACACATGTTCTGCTCCAAAATGGAAAAAGGGGAAAGATGATGATGATGATGAGCGTTTTTTAAGTTAATAAATTAATTCGTCCTAATTCCTCTCTGTCAAGATTAATTACTGTGGAGCAAATTGCAGCTGTGGCTTTCATTTTTGCTCTTTCCCTCTTTAAACCTTCCAGTTAGAATTACAGCTGGTATACACATGCTTATGTATGTGCACATACTTTTAAAATGTTAGCAAGTGAAAGTATTTTTTGCACACAAAAAGTTTGGCATGGCATGGCTGGAGGGCTGTTACATAAGTTCCTTTCTCTGTTAAAGTTTTTTCCACAAAAAAATGCAAAGGGCTCTGTGGTAAAACGACCGTGGTTTATAATATGGCTGTAGGCTAAGTACAATAGGTAATTGGATGTTGATATAATGAGGATGAGAACCGACGTTTTCCATCCACTGTAATATAATTACGGGTTTGAAAAATCACATCGGTGCTGCTCACAGTCAAAGCGTTTGTCGCGCTAACCGTGTTTACTAGAATATGGGAGATGGGTAGAACAATATACTTAGCTAAAGTTTGGTGTAGCAGCAGCATGCCATCATTTTGAAAAACGGTCCAACAATTGATCGGAAATGGAATGAGTTGGCTGACTGGAAATGATGCAAACTTTGCACAACGTTTTCCCTTTTTCAATGAGAGAGAATGAGCGTGTCTGTGACTTCATTTTTTCCCATTGGAGGCAGAGTAACGAACGCTTTGATAACGAGACGTATTTGACAAGGATCCTCCCTCATACGTCCTCCTACCTCCGCTTAACCAACGGATTATTTTAAAAGCGGACTGCTTACGTTGGAACCAGAATCAGACAAATGAAGAAAGTGTCAGGAAAACTATGACGCTCATTTGTTATCAAGCAACTTATTTAGAAAACAAGGATGGGATGGGATGAGAATCAACTGATGATCCTTTTTCATTTTGAAAATGCTACAAATATCTTCTTTTTGCAAATGAAGCAATATATAATGGAGAAATTAGAGAGGCAGTATTATATTTTATATAGGGCAGATGTAGGGTGAGGGAATGGAAATGGTAAAAATGTGTGTAGCTCAACGTTTTTCGTTGATCACCATCATTAACGGGAGTGTAACAAACGAGAAATTCGTCATTTTCAACTCTCTTTCTCTTCATCAGAGGACAAGAAGCAATTGTCAGCTTGACATAATTTCCCACCCATGCATTACATAGCTTATGATTCATCATAGTTGTTCCATTGGTTGCTTCAATTTGTTTTCAGAAATATCCAAAACACGTGCTTGGAGAATGGTACATATTACTTTTAAACAAATATGATTTAACACAAGCTGGCACGTTGTCGCTTTGAGGGACACTTTCTCCAGTTGATAATGATGATCTCAAAATCCCAAACAAAATTGCACTGTTTTAATTGCAACAAACTGAGGATTCTTTTCTGTTCTCTTGCAAAGCTCTTAAGCCATGGTGATGATGGTGGCTGACTAATTCATAGTATTTTTTGGTTATACTCGAAGCAAATTGGAGTGTAAGGGAACAAATTGTAATTAATATGGACTGAAAATGAAGGGGTTGCTCCTCTGACTCGTGCAAGGCATTATGAAAACCTCTTCTATTATGCTCATGAATATTCACAAATCTCAAAACGTCAATACAGCTCAATCCAGAGTTTCAGAATGGGTGGCATGTTAAGTGTTATGCGAAAGGCAAAAAACATTGTAGAAGAGAGAGGTTTCGTAGCATTTGATTATTTCCTGTCTTTTGGTTAGTTACTTACGCACGCATACACACATACACACACTTCTTCTCGCTCTCTGTCCTCTTTATTTTTTCATTTGACAGCCTTCATTAGTTACTGCTGACATATTTTGCTGTCATGCACAAAAATGAGTTTCATACGTCATGTCAAAATCTAGAACTGTGTGGAACTAAAGTTTAGGGTATTGCACTGCACAACTTGCTTCAAATCAATTATGAAGATGGGTTTTATTCTGGGCTCATTCATACAGTTTTGTATTGTGAGTGTACCTTCAACTTGCTTTGAGACGTTTACTATTTGCTGGTCGTAAACCATTTCTTTTCCACACAGCAACCAACCTAATAGCATCATTTTCATGGTGTCTCATCAAAATTTTCTCATTGTCAAACGCCATGATCGTCATTTTTTGTTGAGTGAAGTCATTTTTGAAACACTCGGTTGAGTCTCACAATGATAACCATCTTCATCATGAAAAGTAATTTTGAACAACGGTCATTGGTCGTTGTGGTAATGTGGTAAGAGTAGTTTTCATACTGAAAAAATTCTAGGGGCTAGTTTGCCAAAATTTGATTAAAGCAGTCCTTGCAACTTTGTATCTCCAAGTATGCTAAAAATGATAAACAAACATGGAAATGCATTAAACGCTAAAAAGTAAAGACTATGCATTACGGAGTACTACTCTGACTAGACTACATTGTGTAAAGCCTTTAAAAGAAGAGGAAAGGAGGAAGGATATTATTGCGGAAAAATATATTTTACGACTCTTTTCCTGTGCCCATTTCCAACTCATTCAAAATAGAAAGCTATTCTTCTTTTTTAAGGGAAAGCCAGCTTGGTTGCATACGTTTCTAAGCTGAAGCCATCCCACGTCATCACAATCATCACCACCACCATGATCGTCGTCAACGTCAACAACATCATCCTGTTATTATTAGTATTATACCCAGTAGACCCGTTGTTTTCTCGAGGATACAGAGTTGAGTGAAAGAACAAAATGCATATTGCTGTTTGGGCCACGCCACACAAAAACAAAACATTTTGCTGTGAGCGCTACACTCTCCTGCTAATTCTTTGAGCATTTCATTTCATTCAGAACAACAGAGGAGCTCCCTGCTTTAAACTTTTCCGTGTGAGTTTTGCTTCCACTTTTTCACCTCTCTCCATTCTCCTTTCTTTCTTCATATCCGACCAAATGCATTTCGTCTGTCTTTTTATAAGGATAAAATGGAGATGATGATGGCCTGGCCATTGAATGAAATTTGAAAATTTTCAAAATTTTCCCTGCCCATTATATCCATTCTCTCCGTTGGAGTTTAAATAATGAGAGGTGTATACTATACTTTACCCTGTTTTGTACGCACCAAGGAGAAGTGAAGGGAAAAGGCCCATTTCTTGCAGTCGTTGAATTTTCTCGTCTCGTCGTTCTCGTCCCTTCAGTTGAAATGGGAAAAGGAGGAGAGAGTGCCCATTCAAGATGAACAAAAAGAGCTTGAGTCGTTATGTTATGCGAGATTATGATTATGTCACATTTTCCTAGTCATTATGTGCATAAAATGTATAATATCCTTTTATTTTGTTTAAGCAACTGTGTTTTCATGATAATGTGGAGCAAAAGAGAAAGACAGCGAGCGGCGAGCAGTAGTATTGCACACTCTGTTACTCGACGGAAAGGGGGAACTTCCCACAAAGAGTGAAACGTCTTGCTGGACAAAAAAAGGGACATGGTTTCTGCGGTATGCATCGCAGACATAGGAAGAGCTAAGCATTTCAAAGTACAAACGGGTGACTGACTTCTCACTCCACTCTTCCCATTCAGAAACAGCTATTTTGAATGGTGCAGGATAGTAGTGGAGTCGCGTGGTGACTCATTTTCAGAGAGCTGGAATTGAATGTAGAAAATTGTCATGCTTAGCTCGAATTGGGGTAAATATGAGAATGGAAACCAACAAGTAAACATAATACATGAGATGCATGGTATTTACAAGTATCTCCCTGCTTCTCAATATTGGATCGGAACAAAAAAGGAAGTAAAGAGGAACATTACAGAAACAAAAATGAAATGAAGTATGTATGCTAATAGAAATGGTTTAGGCTATGCCTTGTCCTGATTTCATTCCCATTTATGAGGAATGAGACCGACAAAAAAGAAAGAGAGAAGAAAACCCGTGTTGTTTTCATTCCTCTTTATAAATGTTACACATTAAAATTGTGTGCTGTGCAGGAAACGACAGGAATGGAAATATTATTAAAATGACAAAAGGAACCTTTTCAAGTCTTTCGTGTTACTCCATGGAAATAAAGGCGGTGGAATAAAGAACGAAGGAAATATGCCAAGTTTTGGTGTGTTGGCTGATGTCTACCTTGCCTGTGACGGTGGCTTTGCTTTTCTACTAAAATATCATTGCTAAAAATGTAAGCTGTGTATTTACTCATCGTTAGTTTTCTTGTTGGGAGTGCATTATGCATATAAAGTAGTGTATGAGCTACCTACGTCCCTCCAAGAAGCACATGAAGAAATGGGGGAGGTTTTTGTCCGAAAGAAGAAGCTACTTGAAGCTTTCCTTTCCCATTATGTTGAATATTTTAGAATATTTGTAAGAAAATGAAGGATGAATGCTGCCCATCTACGGTGATGGTGGGTGTTCTTCTTTTATTTCACTTTGGCTTGACAGTCAAACCAAGTCGAAAAGAAAGAAGGATGCTAAATAATATAATAATGTGCATATTATCTAAAATATGAGTAAGTCTGTTTCCCTCCCCCGGCTCTAGTAGATATTGCAAGAGCAACACTGCATAATGTTATTGACAAAGTTTACTCGTGAATAGGTGAAAATGGAAGGAAAAAGAGGGATACATTGTAATAAAAAGTAAGCGATGGAGCAGTGCATTGCATCTAGAAACAACAATTATTGGGGTTTCGGAATTTAAAGCTAAGCCTCTCTCACGAAGAATAAACCATGAAGTAATGTCGCAATGAGTATTTTGTACTTTTTGTTGCTCATAATTCATAAATAACTTGAAATATTTTTTGCATGGTAAATATGCTTTTAAAATATTCCGGCTTCAAATGTACATATATCATGTTACGTTTACTACACTTTTCTAAGCGGTCCCAGGCGTATTTCGTAAGATCTTTTCATGAAGGATCTTATATCTATCATATATTGCCTTTAATGCATTTTAAAGGAAATCACATCAAGTTCAAATGCCACAAATGTTTCCATTGTACACAACACTTGTGTATCACATTTACTCATTCAAGAGGAGTCAAACTGCATAATATTTATGTACATATTAAAAAGGTAGAGAAACCCACTCTAAAATGTTACATTATTCTGTGGGTAGCGAGAGAACTTTTTCCTTACATTTAATTTTTCTAAATTTAATTTTTCCCCGTCAATTATTAGTAACAGCCAGTTATTATGACTACAGTGGAAAAAGTCGGAAACGTTACCTAGGTGTGGTTTTGCTGAGGCAAAGTAAGGCTAGCATCGTTTATTTGTGTTAGGTTACCATTGTTTTTAAAAATATAATTGATTGAAAACAGTACACACACGTTCAAAACTCATGAGACTGAAACCATTCATTATTTTGTAGCATTGACTGACATGCACTAAATGCATCCATAATTCAATCGAACTGAAACATGACTTACTCATCGCCGGTCAAAACAGTATTTGGGTTTCCTTCCTCAAAAAACGTATAGTAAAAAAAGAGTGGGAAGTAGCAAAACATATTTTTAAATTAGGTTGTTGTAAAAGTGTAAACGAAACAACAAGATGAAATGTAGGAAAAGAGTTAGTTAACTTTTTGCAATGAAAATCTCATCAAACAATATGCTCGCAATCGTAGTTTCCTTTGATCATAGATTGTGGGTGAGTGTGTATGTGTGCTATTTTTCATTTGTTTCCTTTGTTCACTCGTTTTCCAACAAATCAAGAATTTTGTTATTTTCTCTATTAATCAGTCGCTCCTGATTTCACATACATTTGGTTTTCATATACATTGACCACCACTGAGCTTCAGTTTTTATCCATCCATCATGACGGAGTAGAAACAGAGTTTGTAGCAGGTTCATTCACTTGACTTCCTCTAGTACTAATGGCATGGTTTTCTTGCTGGCTCATTTACTTTTTAAGTACATTTTCCTCGACCATTTTCCTGCTCGCTTTTTGGATACAGAGCTGAAACGGGGTACTGAAATTTTTGGCAAATTAAAGGGAGTACATAGTTCCCATGCATAATGGAACCTGATATATGCTTTGCAGCCGACTTCCAAACCAAGTGAAAGTGAAAGAGAGAAGTTGAGCATGCAACCAAAAAATTTGCATCTGTCGCCAAAGTTTCACTCTTGTACACTTCTTTTCTCTCTTTTCTTTAATTAGACATGACTTGGGCTGGGCCTTGTAAAGTGGAGAAAAAAATTGAGAGTACAATAAACTTGGTTCCGAAGGAATGTAGCATAAATATGTACGCATAGGCACACATTTCTTCTTCTATCCACGTTACAAATTCAATGAATAATGGAATGATGATGTACAAAGTTGGATGGGAGTGTATGTCAAGCCGCATGAAATTTTTGTTCCTAATACGTCGATGAGATTCCCAACGGAATTGTGGTATGGTGTGAGCAACAAAATGTAAGGACACATGTACAAATTTAGGACAATTCCCTTATTGTACGTTCACTGCCAAACGTATTCCTTCCTGTGCAATTTTCAGAGCTTTAGCTCCCTATTTGAGCCAAGGTACATGTTACATCTCTTTTTCACAAAACCTTTTTGTTCTTGCTTTCTCCTGACTTGACTTTTTTAAGATGCCGACTGGCACAAAGCAAGCGTAGTGTTATAATAACAATAATAATATTATGCAATTGTGTGCTTTCTTCTCAGACGAAAAAATAAAGGTATAATAATCGTTTCTTACTTGAGCAACTCCATTTCCATAACATTATACATACATGGAGCGAGAACTAAAAACCGTCATTGTAAATTACAATTTTGCTCCCATGAAACAAACCAAGTAAACCGCACCACGAAAGGAGTAGTAGCAACAGCAGCGGTTTTCAAAAAGAGAAGAATGCAATCGGAAAGGAGTCCGTAAGCAAAAAACGAAATTTGTGTGGTTAGTGGTGGTGGTGGCGGTATTCATTTCATTCCATTCCATCGTCCAAAGACAAATATGAGCGGTAGGTAAGTATAGTATGGAAGCACACGCACAGTGCGATTTAGATGTAAAACGGAGATAAACTGGCGGCAACCTGAAATATGACTTGTACTTTCGACCTATGAGAAAGAGTGCCAAACCATCATCATTATTATTACTACCACCACCATTTATGTATGCGCTTTCTCTCTCCTTCTTTCTTTTCTGCTTAATTCCCTTTCGTGCAAAAGGCACGTAATGAATATATTGGGACATCAAAAAAGGAAAATGCCATTGTTGTGGGACATTACATCCATATTTCAATCAAAAGAACGGCTACTCTCACTCAACGCTCCATTCAAACTAATAATAGATTGACTTTCGGCCAACATATTTTATAAAATATCGCTGGGCAGTGCAAATTTCAGTTGAAAACAATAAACCGCTTGTATTTGAATGGTTAGCTCATATGTATTAGTACTGTTTGTGCGGGATTCATGTTACAGAACTGTAAACAGTTGAGTATTATAATTATCTCAACTCTCCACAATAAAACTATGGGAACATTGAGCAGATTTACATTGGGTTGCAATGCAACTGCTTTCTCCCAATAATTTTACTAAAAATACAAGTGCTCAGTAGTGATTGCAAGGATCTCATGAGAACCTATCCAAATGTTACACTGCTCACAGGTTGCCTGAGTTCCAAATAAAATCATTTATATACCGTTTTATGTGTGTATTCAATGTATAAGTTTTTGTCGCTATTTCAAAAAAAAAATTGAAAAATGAAATTTCACAATGAAAAAAAAATTATCCGACACCCGTATAATTTCTCATGAGCGTTACTTCATGTTTAAAGGCCCGACTGCCGTCACTTATGTTCAGTGTGTAGTTTTTTGATTCATTTGGTTATTCGTGGGATTGAAATAGATGGCTAGTAGCCAAGTACAATTTCCCAATTTGGCAATAATATCGAAGGCCCGCTTTTCTATGGTATGTTTATCTCAATTTTCCATACTGGGTATAATTTACAAGGGCAAATTTAATGAAACAGCCAATATCAGATATATATGTTTAGTATCGTGTTATTTCTGTGTTTCCACGCAAAACGAAATGATGATGTCAATGATCAAAAAAGCATGTGGAAAGTGGAAGCAGTTCGCAAAAACAATATTCAATAATTGAGCCTATTATCTAATATGTATAAAGGTACGTGCACGCCAGATAAGTAATATTATATAATGCATTGTTTGTGTGCTGGTGTTTGGCAAAAGGTTCCCTTCCCGTCAATTTTGCGCAACAGCTCACTCACTCACCCGTGCTTCGACTTCCCTTTTCAATTATGGATGGGATGTGTGACTCTAGGTCCTCTGTTTCCTATTTCTGCTCTTATTTCCACGTAAAATAACGCGGAATTCCCTCTTGCTAAATCAATGACGTGACATGCAATATTTGGACATCCATTCATCATTAAATTATTGGAGAAAGTGATAGCGAATGGGGAAAGGCACATAAAATCAGGAAAAGAAAGCCAATTGTCTGCTGGTGTCTGTTCCCTTCTGAAATGAAACCCACATACTGCACTTGATGTGAAGTGACACCAAGGAACCTTTTATTCGAAACCACAGCACTAGTCAGTTTGTTAGAGAAAAGTGCATCGTAGGTATTATTATTGCTCATAAAACTAGGTAAATTAAAAATGACAGCATTTTTGTTAATATTAAAACCCGTATTTGCCAAAACGGAACTACACGGAGCATTTTTATGAATTAGTAAATAATTGGATAGAACAGGAGAAATACGGGGAAAAGAAAAAGTTAACAACCAGAAAAACCAGAGTGGCAGGTATATTATTTACAAATGACTCTAAGTTGGAAGAAAAAAGTTGAGTTTTGGGGAAAACGGGTTTAATGAATAAAAATGGTTAAAGAATTATTTGTACATGGAAAAGGTAGAGAGAAGAAGAAAAGCCCACGTTGAGTTTAACACAAAGTCTGTTTTCCGGACTCCTTTAGGTTTCAAATGCTTTCCACCTTTTAAAAAGGAAAGGTTCATAGTTGCGTACCTTTCCACATATGTGCATACTCATACTTTTCCGTTGGAAATGGAAATATTTGCCGAGAAAAGTACACAAGTTTTTTCTTCCATTCCACGTTACCATAGCCCCATCATCAGTGACTAGAGCAATGTATAAAAAGTAGTATTTCTTGCCTCGGTTTCTCCAAACGGCTAATGTAAATGGATGAGCTTAGCCTCCTAAATAAATAACTGTCTAAGCGGTAAAGAAAGAAAGTAGAAGTGAGCGGAAGTCTGAAGCGGTAACTGAAAGGAATATCTATGTGCCTAACTACGCATTACTGATCGCGAGATGAAGACGTGGCTTGGCTGGATTACTCCACACAAACAAAAATATTGTAGAAATGGTTCAGCCACGATGATGATCATTATCATTGCGTGCAATAATTATAATTATTTCAGCTGCCTGGAACGAACGCACTTAGATGTTACAACGCTCGTTTTTAATTCGAGGGAGAAAGGCAAACAAATCGATGGAGATAATACAAAAGAAAGATAAAATGTAATAAGAATCCGCCGGAGAAGGAAGAACAAGGTAGAGCAAGGTTAAGTTTAAGCGATTGACCATAAAGAACACGATAAAATGGAACACGTTTTCTGAGAGAGAAAGGGAAAGGGAAGACAAAGGATGTGTAGGTAGAGTTGGCAGCAGTGTGGTGGTTTAGGATTTACATTACATGTGAAGTGAAAATTCCTGATTGCCACAGCCACAACAACAAACTTTGACTTTTGATAGTTGTTGGATGGGTCTGCGTGCCCCGAATAATATTTTGCGAGAAAAAAATAGCCACGCTTCTCGGAGACGGGAAGACAGGTCACAAAATTTGGAATGGAAGTTGTAGCCTGGTAGAGCGGGTGGGTGGTAGGTAGGCTCATCCTGTACAAGGTGGAGGTTTAGTTGCACACACAGCCTCTTTCGTGTACTTTTTTAATATTTGGGTGGACTCAATGGTACTCTCTGCTTCGTTGTACTAGATTGCTAGTTTTATATAAAGAAATACCGTCTTGCTCTTCTCATATGAGAGGTTCATTAAGCATCCATTTTCACTCTGAAGGAAGGTTTCCTGTACCAGCACGTCAGTGGGGTTCTTTTTATTTTCCAAATTGTTTAAACAAACAAGAAAGTTAGTCAAACTACAAGGAGACATTGAGGTTACTAACCGATTACAAATATAAACCGGTGGTTTGGTTTTGTAGAAACATTAGTCGAAACTTGGAAAGGGTGAAAAATTACAAAATAATTTAGCTGGCATATACAAAGGCAAAAACAAATGAAAGCATGTATATTCATTCTGCTTGTCACAATTGAGGACAGTGTTGCGTGTCAGGAATCCCACTTTCCACTTATTTCTTTATTAGATCTCATTTCAACAGAATGAATCGAAGCAAACTAAAATGTCTGGGTTGTCGTCATCCTCCTCGTGTGAAATGAGAGCATTCATTTTTTCATCGAGTATAATGAAGTGATTACGACAAGGAAACCAGTACAAGGCGAGATATGGAAGAAAGGAAACGGGAAAAGTTAGGTTGAGGAAAAAGTGAGACAAGAAAAGAGAATCTCTTGCCTCATCGTCCCAGCTCACAATAGACAACACTCACACGTATAGGGGAATATACATGAGTTTGCTTGTTGAAGCGTTTCCATTGTTTTCCGAAAATTCCTATTCATATATCATAATTATTCATGTGCACGGAATTGATATGGTTTTAAATGAGGAGGGAAGAAGATGGGTAATAGGAAGGGAGTAAAATAGGAGAAAACGGACGACAAGAATGATGCCGATTGACGATGTCTCTGCTGAATGCTATTATGAGAGATGTACAATTTGTAGAAAAAGAAGAGGAGTCAGCACTATAAACGAGATGACGACTGGGAGAAAATATTTCATGGGCAGAAGGCATTATTCCTTTATTTCCCATTTTGTCATGCACGTACGTTTTAAATACATGTACATTTTAGTGCATACACATTATGAGCGAAAAGTCATACTGAATGAGGTAAAATACGCGGAGGAGAAAAGAAAAGGAAAAAGCTGATGGTGATGATGAGAAAGAGAATAGGGGAAGTAAAAGAGGGGCACGTACATACATGAATACCTCTTGACAATATATACCTCCTCGCAACCATACACATGTTTTGAGGCAAGAATGAGTACTTTCAGCAAGTTTGAGCTTCGTTTCCACAAGCAAAAGACCTCTTGATGATATTCTTTTTTCTTCTTCATCATCATCATCATCCTCATCCTCGTTGTCCTCCAGAGTTCCAGTCCTCATCGGATCGATGTACTTCATTTTCACCCAAAAGACAAAAGATTTTTTTGTGGACAATTTTTACTTTCGTTTGCCTCCCATCACACCATCATCATCAGCCTCTGGTTTTTTTTTGCTGTCGTGTCGTTGCCTACAACATCCTCAACTTTTCCTTTCCTCCTCCTCATCATCCCCCTCCACATTCTTCAAAAAATCCCTACCTACTTGACTCTTGAGGAATATTGCCAACATCATCATCCTCCATTGAAAGATCAAGCTTTGATGATAGACAAGAAAGGCGAATGTGTATGAATTTTCTTTCCTTTGCTGTAATACTTTACCCATTCCTTTTTATGGACGCTTACAATTTTCTTACATTGAAGCAGAAAAAGTTGCGACTGTCATTCTGATCATATTATAGCTGCAATATAGGGTGCAGCTCTCTCCTACCTTTTCAGATTGCACTTCTCTTTTGTCCTTATTCGCACATATTTCGTTCTCCTACTTTCGCTTCACTTGTCATGTGGACCAGAAAACTTTTCACATTCCTTGTTTCGCTTTTTACGACTCAAACCTAGAGACAGAGTCCGTGTCCCACATTACATTGCAGTAAGTACGTGACTTCAAAAGACTTGGATAAATGCGTAGGTAGTACGAGCGTAGGAATGGAAATCAATTGTTTTATTTGAGAAAGGTGCTCCTCCTCCGCCTTCTACTTATTCTGTTTCCTTCGCTCAGAAAGATAGTGATTCTGATAGTGAAAGAAGATGACAGCTGAAATAAAAGGATTCATACTATTTGCATAGAGTTTTAATGCGGGTAGACATGGTCGCGGTGATGATGGTGGTACTGTTGTGGGGACGACGATGATGAAGAGGATGGAAGGTTGCAGTGGTACTAGGGTCTATATACTTACATATGATGATAATGATGAGTGGTTCTTTTCATTCGTTTTTTTATATTTTGTTCAATCATTCTATTCCGTTCCCTCATCATCACCAACCAGGAGAGACGGATGAGGATGACGACGATAGTGATGATGAGCGAACACGTATAATATTCCATTGCATTGTTTCAACGGAAAGCAATGAGGCTTTCATGGTGTTTTTGAGAATCTCCTCGCTCAAAAAACTGTTTTTTGCCTGTAGTCACTCAACTAAAAAAGTACATGTTATATGTGGCAAGGCAAAGCTAGTCTACCATTATCATATCATGATGGTCGTCTGCCGTTCCTATAAAATACAATGATTTTCCCAACTTATGATGACAACGATGATTGTGGTGATGGTGATGATGTGATGGGCTTCGTGCTCTTCTTCCTGTTCACAGTTTCTAACGTCCTCGAACGAATAGAAGGAACAACGACTCTTGTCTCCTTTTCTTTTCCCTTTCCTTCCTTCCTCTTCATTTTTTGTCCTTTCTTTTGTTTTAGTGCAGTAGGCTGTGATTGTGAGAAACTCGATGGGCGAATCACCAGAGCAAACCAAGCCAAGTGATTGCTGCTAGCTGCTGGAGAAGAATACGAGGCTCTGCTATAAAACCATGTATATGCACAACTCACAAGTGTACTTATATAACGTGCACTATCTGAATTCTGAATGCACACGAGCAAAATCAGCAATTTGAATAGACAATGGGTGAAATGTAAGTATGAAAGGGAGAGAAACGGAACTCAATGAGGATCAGAGCAAGCTTACATGGGAAATGAAAGAATAGATGAGCAAATATCAATGTAGTGCATTACACCAACCTACTAACTTTTAAATAGTGATCATGTTGGCTTGGCTGGCTTTAGCATCATATGTATATAGAGGCTGATGACGATCACATATAGATAGCTTGTGCACACTGGCCTTACTTCCTGGCGTGCATGCATATACTTACGTAGCATGTGAATGTGAAACTTCTTTTCTTATCTGAAAAATCATTAGGATTATGTAGCATTTCTACATGGGATTTAAGGTTTTAAAAAGTGTAAAAAACCTAGAATTATCGTATCCCCCGCCATTTCCATCGTACTTACGATTAGTACGCTGATGATCATCCACATCGTCATCCCCATTTCGGGAATCCCCTTGTTTTATACATTAAAAAATAGAAGTCCTTGTTAAGCTCAAGTTTTTGGCAAAGAAAGAAAGTCGTATTATGGGAGAGTTATAAGTATGTGAAGATTCCGTTCATTCATTTGAATGTGTGGATTTTATATCCAAAGCGCTTGTAGGGTAAGTGATGATGTCAGCAAGTAAGGAAAGGAAATGAGTTTTTAGGAAAGCTTCACCTACTCAATGTATGTATGTACGTACTTAAGTCGATGGAAAAATGTAAAGTGAAGTTAGATGAGAGGAAGGAAGAAACATTAAAATTAAGAAAATGCTTTGGCATACTTGCATTTTCCATGTTCCAGATTCTCATTGCCCACCACACGCAGTTATTTGCCCTTCTTTCGTTTTTTCCTACTCAGCGAAAAGTATTTTAGAGATTTGAGTCACTTCCCTTGATCCAAACATACATAAATACTTGTCCTCCTTTCTTCACTCCATCATTATATCATTAAATTACCAGTTTCCATCAGCTAAAGATTTAGTATGATGATGTATATGACTGAAGGATAGAGCGGCTCATTAAATGCCTTCCATTTTGGATAATGATGGCTCGTAATGAGCCAAATGCGATTGAAATGTGATATTATGTTGGTAACTAAATCACTTCATCTTCATCGAGTTCCCTAATTAAATGAATTAATAAGTACTTTCGTCATATTTCAAAATCTGGCAGTCCTTTGACATAAGTCATAGTATTTAATTAATTGAATGAAATATACATTGCTGCAGGGAGCTTTCTAATAAGAAGTTTTCCAAACTTATTGTCTTTTAGAGAGAAACCTGAGTTGTACATATTGTTATTCGCGTAAAATATTATTTACATGATTCTCTGAAAATTGACTGACATGTTTTCACTGACATCATCATCATCATCATAATATTTTTGACGAGTCAACAACAACCCTGTTGTTTTTCAATCATAATATTTTCTCCCTTTCCTTGTTCCAGTATAAAACCACGGGAAAGTTGCGGCAGAGTCATTGTATGATTACCAACCAACCAGAGAATATGTGAATATGATATCTGAAATCCTTTTCCCAAGAACGAAATAAAGAACACACAAAAGGTGGGCAGCCCTTGTCTAATATCTTATTACATAAGAGAACACAATGAAGGAGCCTAAGCAGACGGATAAAGGATAAATTGCACTTTCCAATCTAACATGAAAAACAAGATTAAATGTTATGGAATCTGATGTGTATTATGCTTGAGAAAGTATATTTATTTGGGGAAGAAGAAAGGGAGTCTAGTGAAAAAGCCGCCCAGGAAGAATCTCCATTTGGAGACGGAGAAAGAGAGAGAGAGAAATCCCTACCTTTTGTTAGTGGAAACGGACAAAAAACGACGTAGGAGGCATATCCCTCTCATCATCATTATCATCATCATCTTACATTATTGCACTCCACTAAACTGCTGGCATACATACGTATGCCCAAAACAGTTGCTTGGATTTTCAGAGGGGGTCGATGGGAAATTAGATACATTCATACATTTTTTTCGTTTGGCTTTGGCTCACTCACTCACTCTGATAAATAATTGGACGTTGCCATGACAGTTGCTAAGGAGCTTTTCCTCATTGCTTCCTTACATTTTTGACCATTTTTGCTCCATACACGTCTGTCATTCACTTACCCATCAAATCTGTTAGGGAGACCCTCGCCTAAACTTACTAATGTTAGTGGAGGGAGAGTTGTCTAGGAAGAGTTTGAGTTTGATCTGCTAGAAATCTAATGTGATTTGTATTCCACAACAAATTTCTCCTTGTATAATATCATAATGATCATCATCATCATCAACAACAACATCGTGATTCTCCAATCCAATGGCATCAGTATCAATAGGAAGCCACGAATTCTTACTTTTGACGAGCAGGCTCTGCTGTTGCCAGAAATGAAAGAGAAAAAGTGAGTAGGTGGTGGAAGGGAGAAAATGGAAAAATGTTTTTCTGTAAAAAACATTCTCGGTATGGATGCTCCCTGGTAGTTCTTTTCTTGGCTTGTAGTTTCACGTAAATAAATACGTAAATCGTTTCAAATTATTTTCCTACTCCTGCCGTTTTTCATTTCTTTCTTTCATCCTCAATCTTTTCCTTTCTCTGACTCCATAATATCCTTTTCAAGGTAACAAAGTAAAATAAGGTTTTGTGTAGAAGGGATACACATATGTAAAAGCAGCAGAAAGAAAAGTATATCCGGACATATATATACAGACGTATGTGTGTTACGGACAAATATACATGTATTGAATCGAAACGCTTCACTTATCGGACGTTCACTTTTCCTGGTTCTGCGAAGAAGGGAAATTTTGTATTCCTGAAGCTATCTCTCCCATTTCTTTCTTTGAAACCGATGAGGATGATGTTGATCTGCGCTGATGCTCATTTCATAACATCAAAAAACTGCACTAAAGATAAAAAATGTATGTAGGTACGTACCTACGGTAAAGATGCAATGGGAAGAACATGACCTGACTCAGATCAGGAAACGAGTAAGTATAACCATTCCCGTACAATTTTTCTCTCTGCTCGTTCTTATATCTGTCCCTATTACTAGCTTTCAATCACACATTTCTCCATCAGAAGCACTCCCGCTGAAAAGGAAATGGAGAAAAAGTACAAAAAAACTGGTATGAGTACTCTACAAAAAAATATTAACCTGAGTTGGGCTGGGATTAGAAAATGTGGATGGGTAGAGCTAAAAGGTAAAAGGGGATAATAATAATACAATTTTCAGTTTTACAGTTTTGTAATTCACAAATACTCAAAAAAATATCCATTTTTCAATCATTTTCTATCAATAATCATACTATTTTTATTCAATTCAACTTCCTGGATTGAACTCTACACTAATCAGATTCTCTTCAAATTATTTATGTCCATTTCGTATTAGTCAAAGGTTATAATAAATAAATAATAAAGGTTGGAATATGAGGAGAGTATATGCGGTGGAGCATTTATGTAAAATGACACCCGCCCCAGAATATAACTGTAACATTAAACAAATACTAATTTCTCAAAATGCTTCTTGCATGAAGAAGCTATATGATAAGCTCTTTTCAGCCACACAAGAAACAAATTTTTAGTAAGATGAATATAATATTATGTATAATATTTTTCATTCAATTTGCTTTGACCGTCAGGTAGAGAAAGGAAACACAATACTTACTTAATATTTTCGTGTGTAACTTTAATCCTCTTTTCCCAAGTTCTAAAGTTTCTATATTATTGGACCTTTTTGTGAAAGGAGAGCAAGAGGAGCACTTTTGCTTCCAGCTTGTTTTTGTTCATCCTCGTCATGAGAGTGAGTCATTTTTTATTGTTGTGCTAAGCCGCTTATAGAGTAACTCTTAAACTTTCATGTTTTCTCGGAGGTAATGATGCATTTGAATATGATGGGGATGATGATGATGAAGAAGATGATAGTGATGATTGCCCGAGAGCTAGGAACTAGCAGAAGAAAATTTTGTCGAAAATTGGAAATTAATCATCGTAAATCATAATTTCAAGGGAAAAAGTTTTTGGAGGAAAGCAAGGCACAGAGATGCAGAAAAGGAGAAATGTTTCCGTCTCCTAACTCCACTTCAGCTCGTATCGTGCTGTGCCTGTTAGTGTCCTTTTCTCCTTTTTCACTCTAGTCTCTCAACAACTTCTTGTCTATCCTTGAGAAGAGTTAAAACAAAAACTATTTTTTGCCACCAATTTTCCAAAAAATGTTATTGAAAAGGCTGGGAAAAGTGATTGTCATCGTCATATCAGCGTCAGAGTGCTTTCTCAATAATGTCTTTTAGTTTTGACAGCCTTGCTAAACTAAAGCCAAAACTAGCGAAGGTATAAAAAACTAAGGTTATAGTGGTTATACTTTTCAGTATTGTACATGCAGCAACTAAAATGTGAAAGCTCAGCTTATTTTCCAAGGAAACTACCACTTCTCTCCGTTTCCCTATTTATGATTAAAAATCAGATTTTAATTACGTCGTACACCATAATGATGGTATTTTATAATTATCAATAGCAACTTACAGTCTTTATATTCTCGTTCATTTTTTGTATCCAATTTTTCCCCATACAACCAGATCAAATGGTTACATATTGCAATTAACAAGGACAACCACTTGATTCATTCGTTTCTTTCGAAGAATTCGTTTTTTTCTCTCTTTTACCATTTTTTCGGTCCTAAAAACTTGGAGAACAAAAACTTTCTTCGACGCTTTCCCGAGAGCACTCAAATTATGAAAATTTAATTATAGAACATGAAATGTAGGACATTGCTGTCTAGTCTATAGTGCTATAGCATTTTAAATAAGAGAAGTTATTAATACGAATTTACGCTTCCAAATGGTTGTATTGATTTGGTGGAATCCCAGATAAAAAGGCTGTTAGGTGGAAAACAAGTAGAATTATAAAAACCCTGCACCACCAC
>JAQGAP010001165.1:0-22292 GCA_034697805.1 Orchesella bifasciata | reverse complement strand
TCATGGCATAAAAAATCGACATATTTCTATCCATATAGGTTGTATGGCGATATACATTCTATCTGTTTAATACTTTGCTTATAACTTGGAAAAAGGGTTTTTGGAAAATATTATTTTTATCTTTTTGTTACAATGCGACAGAATATATTAACTGCGTGACTTTTTTTTGGTTCAATAAAATGGTATTGATCAAACGGTCAAATGAAGAAAAAATTGGTACTATGTCACTAGCGCTCGCCTCTGTGTTACTGCCATTACAATCTCATTTTCGCACACGACTATTATGTCCTGTCATCTCTGAAACGCGTGTTGTGTCTCTACCTTTACACGAAAGGTGTACACTATACTTTCATCGATTTCCGTAACATCCTGTTGAACCGTTAATTTCATTCTTCCTTTGTCTTACTGCATGCAGAGGTGTGATAATGAACTATCTGTTGGCGAAAGAAATAAGGCCCATAATATGTACTTAGCGGTAAATTTTTTTTGGGAGTAGTTGGGTGTTTTGTTGACCATTATTGCGGAACAAGAAGTTTATGTGATGCCCAGTTACCTCGACCAACTAAATAACCTAGGAAGAAACTTTGTATTATATACCAGCAGAAAATGATACAGGAGTTCAATCAATGTATCAATGTCTGACTTTTTTATAATGTAAGAATGCAACTATATCGATGTACGCTGTGTATTTATTCCACCTTTAACCTTTACCAGTTAAGATAATTGAAGTGCAACTGATAACCATCATATAAAATTGAATATAACAAGAATATAAATATTAACACAGACGAAAACTCACACAATGTTTACATGAACCAGAGGCGTGGTGAAATGACTCGGTGTGTGGCTCTGTTATCACTACCAGCGAACGAACATGTAAATTTCTAAATATATCAGAATGCATATTTTGCCATCACGAGACAGGATAACTTTTTGAGATACTAAGCATTCCACAAGGGACAAACGGAAGCTCCCGTTCATGATTTATATGGAGAACGGTTGGATAGTTTGTTGATGCTGAAGGTTCATGCAGCGACGGCGTGAGACCTTTGAGGTGATGATAAGGTATCACTTTTTTATTCGGTCCAAACAAATTATTGTGAGTAATGCATGATTTCTCAATTCTGCTGACCTGACCCATTGATAAGGCAATATTACGGTTAGCACATCACATGACGCTTACAACAATAGCAAGCAAATATCTTATCAGGAAAAAATAAGTAAACCGTCTACCATACCTTTGCATGTTAATGCTTTCTTAATTACATTATATTGCATTATTATAAGCAAGTTATATGTTGAAAAACAGTGACAAGACCAAAGATATTTATTTTTGACTGATAATCAGTTAATTAAAGAAATCCCTGCCTGGAGAAAGGTTACGTAAGCGTGATCCTGAAATGGGAGTATAAAAAGCCTAGCAAATGGCTAGTTTGGTAGCGAAGTAGTCAACTCTACGGAACTCCACCAACTACCACTTCCCATTCTCATTCTTACTCTCCCAACTTTCCAACATCAAAATGGTTAAACTTACCATCCTATCCGTTTTGGCACTTGCCTTTGCCGTTTCTGCAATTGAAGGGAGATCAGTCATTGCCGCAACAGAGATTGACCGAATTGGAGGCTTTCTCTTGTACCGGGTTTACGAAGGAAGAATTCAATATTTGCTGTTGAAGAAGGCTGATGAAAACGACTGGAGCCCCCCAAAAGGTATGAGTTGTCTTTATATAACTCCCATTTGTTTTCCTGAAAATGTACTGAATTTTTAATGTAATCATTATTTTGCAGGAAACTTGGACGAGGCTTTGAATGAATCCGAGGTTGACACTGCAGTTCGTGAGACAAGGGAGGAGACTGGGCTGGTCTTTGGTGACTACGGTGCGTACATTCAGTACAAGGTCTACTTTGAATACGAGACAAACGACGATGAGCTCAAGAAGGTGAACCTTTGGCCGGCTGAACTACACAATTTGGAGAAGCCGATTCAGCTCTCCCCTGAGAATGGAGACTACAAGTGGCTCGAATTTGACACAGCAATTACCACAATCAAACGTCAATACGCTGATGGTCTCCGACAAGGAGATGCTCTTGTTCGTGCTATTGAATCCACTCCTTTAATTCATTTTTGATCTCTTTTAAACAAAACAATACCTCAATATAACCTTCTTCACATTCTAAAAAAAGTTAAATTACTGTTTTATTTCCATCAAATAAAATAAATGCAAAAGCAGTATAAAAATATTTGTAAATTAATGTGTAATTGCAAATATGTTAATTGACTCTGTTTCCGCCAAACTCGGCTGTTCGTTGATTTTTTTCGATCTTCTCATCCAAATACTTCATCCATGTTCCTTTGTCACTTCCAAATATTTTCAGGGAGTCAGTGGCAAAAATAGGTCTGAGCATACGGACGAGTGGACGAGGAACTGTTGACGCAATAAGAATCAAGGTTAAAATCACTTTTTACGAAATAAAACCAAAAATGAAAAGTACTTTGTACCAACCGTTAATTAGCGAAATGGATTCAACAAATCCAGGATAATGGTCGGACGCTGAGTTGCCAAAGTTTACCCACACTGGCACACCTGCAGGTAAGAATATTTTAATTGTTTTAGATATATCCTAAAGTAGTTTTGTGGGGCAAATTAAGACATGAGTTAAAATAGATTGGTTAGGCTCACATGATGGACAAGCGTGTTTTAGTAATCCGAAGCCATCAGCATTGATAATCGCAGACCACTGCGTAATATTGGTTCCATTTTTTCTGGCTTCGTAAAGTTTGCTGTTGAGTTCGTCAAGCATTTTGTACATGTAGCGCTGAAGTCGGGGAACTCTGCCTTGGGAAACGGCTCGCCGAATATCCCACTTCTTTGCCGACAACGTGCCAACTGGACGACCCTGCTTATCAGTCGTAGTAATTTCGTAAGGATATTCTCTCATCATATCTGTCCAATTCTCCTCCTGAATGCTATCCATTCGGTTTTGTTTGCGCCATTGTAAATTCTGCAGTTTTTAAATTAAAATTTTAATCCAATATTCGTTACAATACTAGAAATCCTTTTTTTTGGTCAAACTGACCTTCATTAACATTGTCTCAGCATCCCCCACTTTCCAGTCCTTTGCTGTAAAAATCAAAAGCACTGATTTTAATACCATCGGATACGTTAAATTTTAAATAGCTTCTAAATGCAAACCTTGGAGCCAGCGCATAAGAAAAAAGTCATCCTTCATGTACTCTTGCTCTAAAATTGGCATCATTTGTGCTTTGAACTAAAAATTAAAACGAAAATCCTCAAACATCCGAATCTTCACTTGTCTAAAATTCTAAAAAAATCCAAGATAAAAAGTAGGAGATCTTACCTTATCCAAAGCCTTCTTTTGTACTTCAGTTAGCGTTGAACTATTACTTGAACTTGCATTTTCTGCTCCGTACACAACACCGGCACAGGAAAGAGCAAAATACACCAGGATATTCAATAACCTGAAATCCAGCCACACAATTCGGATTGACATTTTTGAAAGGTAATTTGAGTGTCAATTAATGGTGAATCAATTAAAAATCCAGACAAAGAGAATAACTAGAATGATTTGCAAGCTTGCGGCTTCCCTAGTCAAACTCGTACTGGAGCAATAATTCGATTTTACCTTATTCCATGATGATTAATTGAAAGCCACAAGCTACAATGCCCATTCATCACGCAAACGAATTCTGAGAACAACCAAAATTACATAGCCTACTTACCTAAGCTTACCTAAGCGAAGGAAATATTTATTATCATTGTGATTGTTTGGCATTCAAATATTCAGCATATCATATAAAAGCAAGCCTCTTATTCAAGATGCAAATAAAAATCTGAAAATGCAAAGTAAAAAAATGTAACAAAGAACCATCTTTGAGGTCATCGTTTGAGGAAGTTCCCCTTCAGCCGACCTTCTTCTACTGCTCTTCACAGCTGAGTCAGGTATGGAGCTTAATTCTTTTACGCATCAATTTGATTTTTTGTATAAATTCTAAAGAAATGCAAAACTGCATAGCTTAAACCATTAGTAGGCAATCAGCATGACTCATTCAACACCAACATGCTATTTTCAAGCTTAAGTTGAGTTGGTGAGTAGTATTCAGCACAGCACAGTCCAAATCATAAAGATTTAAATGAAACAGTTCACAGCTTTCAGCATCAATTTCCAATCCCAGGATAATAATCAGACGAAATTCCCACGGTTCTCACTAAAATAAGTAAAATAATCTAAACTACACGCGTTCCTTCCAACATAAAGCGCAGCAGATGTTATATCATTGAACTTGAACTCATGGTTAGCTAGCACAAGTAATTAATGTACCATATGCATTGCAGGCACGGGTATAGCGAAGCTATGAACAGTATGAATGAGTATGAACGAGTAATAATATTTCAATTAATTATGAGAAAGGATACCGAAACACATACTAATTAATGATTCCTTTATATGCTTTAAGTCCTATTCTGGATGGGATAAGCCGTACAATGTATTCCAATAAGCCATATGAATCATGGAATAAATGTGGTCTTGATCTTGGAAGTTTGAGTGCTTCCTTAAGTGCCTTTTATCTCAAGGCTGCAGGATATCTTATTGAAAACAATAGTTTTATTACTTTTCGTAAAATAAAGAATGTGAAATTACGTAATAAATTGATAAAAAATATTATATAAAACTATAATATAATACCAAAGTCAAAAATGATGTGATTAAATCAGTGAAGAATATTATTCAACAATATCCACAATTCAATCGTAGGCTTTCCTCCGGAGCAACATTTTCTCAAGAAATGAAGAGGAATATGAAGAATAACTGAGATTTGTCTAGTTTTCTCGGACTGGTACAGCGATTTAAAAAGGTGACATTGGAATTTTCTCACATTCGTCTTATAGACTTGATTCGATAGTGCTTGCAAGTATCTTGTGAAAGAGAGCTGGTTTTTTATCTGATCATTTTCAACCTGAAAACATTTTCCAGTATAAACCAAAATCATAATAATTACTGCTAAAACGCATTTTAAGTTATATTTGACCATACATTGAAGCCGGTAAGTTGATAAAATGACCAGACACGTTTTAGCTCAGAAACTGTGCACTTTTCTCAATTGAAATTGTTATGCAAGTCAGTTCACTTCACACAGAATAAAAATCCCATCTCTTCGCTCTATTATTCATTACTTTTATTTTTGTTTACGATTCATTTTCCAGCACCTCTTTGGTATGAAGGAGAACAAAATATATGGCAAAAATCGGTATCACACTTATATAAGTACTTCTATATAAATATAGAAGTTATATAAAATGCCATATAACTGTATCGGAGAATTGTATATCAAACTAAACGCAACGTATAGTAAAAAGCACAGTAATTAGAGCATTTACTTGAACCATTTAGGTTCTCAAGTTTCGTGCAATTTTCCGTCATACATTCATCATCACGCTTATACAAGCTAATTTTTCTGGTTTTCCTTGCTTCTCGTACAAAATTGCGAACACATCATAACTTACTAGCTTTTAAAAAATACCTCAAACTAACAAAGAGATCCTCTTCCATTTTTCACACTTGCGTACATGGTTTCATTTAATTAATAATTAAAACATAATAATGCTCCTATTCATTCTCTGGTTTCGTTCCTCCAAACTCCTCTGTGAGCTGGTTATCACTAACTTCTGTGTCCAGATATTCCTTCCATTGTCTTTGGTTGTAGCCGTAAACTTTGAGTGCGTCACTTGTTCCCTTGTTTAACATGGGCCGAAGTAAATCAAGGATGACGCCGAAGCTGGCTGGAGCTGAATGGGCGCAAAAAATGTCTTAATTAGAAAAGCGTGTTATAAATATTAATGAAAACATAATTTTTTCATGTTCTTCGTCTCATACTGTTTATCGCAGTAATGGCGTGGGCAAAGTTAGGGTAGAATCGGTTGTAAACGGTGAGCAGCTGGACGTACGTTGTTAAACAAAGAGGGCATCCCTGATTAAAAACGTTGAAGCCTTCCAAGCTGGCAATCACAGAAAATTGGGTGACGTTGGGTTGCTTTGTATTGATTTCATAGACGCGATTGAACATCTCCTCAACTAATTTGTATGCATATCTGTTGAGTCTTGGTAGCTTTCCTTGCAAAACAGTTCGCCGTACGTTCCAACTTCCTCCAATAGACCCTACTCCCACAGGTCTCCCCTGCTTATCAATGACGTCCATCCTATATGGATGCTCGGCTATCATATCAGACCAATCTTCGTCGTTGATAGTATCAATACGATTCTTCTTACGCCAGTCCAAAAACTAGATAAGTTTGCAAAAATTCATCAAAATATCTTCTGATACAAAAAACACACCGCAATTTTAATTCAAAATCCAATTCAAAATGATTTTTTACATCAAACATATCTCGTACTGCACGAGGCACATCCAGATTTTTAGCCCTAATCCATCTCAACATGAACAAGTCTGTTTTCATCAGGTTATGAGTTATATTCCTGTGAACTTGGGATTTGAACTGAAAATTTACAACATTGTTAATTAGCTTCATAATGACTTTTTGATGTTATAAAAAATACACGCATATTCACTTAGCTGACCTTGTCAAAGGCTACTTTTTCTTGGTAATTGAGCAGAAGCTCCTTCTCCAAATCAGTTTCATGGCTCTCAACGGCAACCAGTTGGAGCATAAATACACAGACTAGAATTGTAAGACTCGTAGTTGTGCATCGTTGCACATTAGTACTAAAATAGGTAGCCATTTCCAAATTAAGAGTTATTGAAAAACTAAAACGGAATAACTAACAGAGACCAGCTCTGTGAAAGTATTTTATCTATTTAGGTAGAATTTACACAAGCACGATCACAACGACTCTTCAGATCGCCCCAAACTTATGAAGTGATCCACTCCAAAGATTTTCCTTTGCTTTTTATATGTCACCCGAAAACACGTGTAAAATCGTTAAGTCTATAAAAATTGACACCCAGTTCAATAAGGAGAGAACCCAAACTTCAGAAAAAACAGAACCAGGCTGAGGAAAAGTTGTTAAAAATTCTCTCCGAGTCAACGTAATGCTCACGTCTTAGACCCCAAAAAACTAGATTTTGATAACGGCACCTAAAAAACTATTCTTCTTTTTGCAAAGCTGTCTCACAAATCCAGCGGTGAGCGCAACAACGTCACATTTTTTTCATGATTTATCGTATTGGTGAAGGGATGGAATGACGCGTTTACAAGCTCACGGGTGGACTTTTTAGGTATGATAATGAATGATGCAGTGGCCTTTCAAGCTCCACCATTCATTTGGTTTCTTACGTCTGCAATCCGCAAACTGGACTGGATCTCCTTTCGCTTCGTAACTGGCTTTTCGATGGGCTACCTACCTCACTCCGGTTCTTTTTCGCAGTGACTGATCCAGTTGATTGTAACTCATAGGTAGCAGCCACTATATATATATAGTCCGGCTCTGGACCGGCCACGGGCTAAGACCATGCGAACTTTGTTTCAAGTTTCTCAGCCCATCTCTTTTGTGTTCTTCATGGGAAAAGTTGACTCTTAAGCATTTTTCCTCGAAATAGTCAAATTAATGGCTTCAATTTTAAGGGCAAAAACGAGTGTTTTCTGATTTCTAAAATTCGGAAACATGTTTTCATTGTCTGTGTGTACAACATATAACATCAAAAAGATAAATATCGCACATAAAATCATAACAATATTCAGTCAACAAGTTGTTAAACAAGTTGTAACTTCATAAAATGCTAAAAAATAGACGAAGAAGTATGACCTTGATGATATATTGTATACAATATTTATGTAAGAGTTCTCTGGGTGGGTGATAACCTTGTACTCAAAAGTAATGCGCTCTTGTCCTCCAAAGTTTTATAATGGTTTGGTATTTGGCCCTACATTTTAACCTGATAGTAGATACATTACCGCCTTTGATTATTGGAAAACCCGAAATACATTATTAGAGCTAAATGGCCAGAAGTTTCTTTTGAAAAACAATACAATTATCGAAGATTCTTCAAAATTATGAATACAATGAACTATGAACAATGTTTGATTTTCCCGACTTCTCCCACACTTTTAGCGTAAAATAAATTTAGTAATTCATTAAGAAGTATGTATACATTAAGGTCAAGGTTATCAAGGAAAGTGCCTCTAACGCCGGGAGCTTAAAGTCAGATAAGCATAAACCATAAGACAATTTTGTCTATTAACAAAACCAGCTTTGAGTAGGTCTGAAAGTAGACGCTTGTTGCAGGAAATGAAAAGAAAACTATCCTGTTCGTGAGACAGTTTCCTTTTGGAAAATAACATTATCTCATGCTCATTAAACTCATGTAATCCCGACATGCAACTTTTTAGCTTACATAAGAACATAATTAACATCTATAAATGGGCTACATTCTCCGTAAACTTAAATAAATTTATTTGCGTGCTTAATCATAAAGCTAACGACAGGGAAGGAGAAGAAAATTTAAAATCATTCCTAAAAAATCTTTACTTTATGATGAAAATTTCAAATTTGAAAATAGCCGATTTCCATTAGCAAAGGAAATATTTCATCCTTTCGTGACTTCATAACAGATTTAAATCTAATAGTTTTTGGAATTAGTATAAAGGATAGTGCAACTGCAGCTGCAGTTCAAAAGCTCGATCAACTGAGAAAATTGGCCCACGTGTATAAAAGCTGAGAAATAATTTAGCGAATGAAGTTTAAAGTGCTGGAACAAGGAAGAAAAATTACGTCACAACTGCGTGCAGTTTATTTTAGCATGTTTTCTGTGTGAAAAATCTCCCTTTTAATTTAATTGGACACTCGAGCTGACACATTTTAACTATGTGCAATAATGGTAATTGGAATTTATTTCTACGTGGGAGTGAAACATCTAGATTCAACTATCTAGTCTATTTCCTCCAAATTGCTCAGGTAGTTTATCAGGGTCTATTCTAGCGTCCAGATAAGGTTTCCACGAGCCTTTGTTCGGACCAAATACTTTGAGAGCTCGGTTCGTGCTCTCAGAAAAGAATGGACGGAGCATGTTGAGCAGAACGTGTATTGCAGTAGGTGCTAAAGACGTTAGGTAATGATTAGTCATGTTTAAAATGCATGAAGACAATGCAATGTATGGTCATGCATGACTTACAGTTTATCACTATAATTTCTTCAGCGCATCCTGGCAAGTAACGCTCGTATAGCTGCAAAAGAGTTATGTAAGTTGATACGCCTGTAAGTTAAATATGGAAATATTAAAAATCCATACCGTCAATTAGATAAATTCAACAGATGGGTCTATGGCGTCTTACACGTTGTGCAGACATGCTGGACAAGATTGAAACCGTCAAAACTGACAAGCACATTGAATTTGGTAACATTCGGCTGATTCTTGTTGATTTCCACCACTTTGAACATTAATCCAAATACCATTCTGTATACATATCGCATCAGTTTAGTACGCTTCCCTTGCAAAAGTGTTTTTCGGATGTCCCATGCCCCTTCAGTGGAGCCGTAGCCAACTGCAATGTTAATCATTAATAAAACAACAAGTTTTCCTATTGATTCGAATGTCCAATATATTATTTTTGTTTTCGGAACTATACTTGGTCGTAACCGCAAATCTGAAATATCCATGTGGTACGGAAACTCATCGATAATATCGCTAAAGTCCTCTTCCATGATATTTTCGATCTTGTTCACACGAACAAATTCTACCAGCTACAGGGCAATAAACGAAGCATCAAATAGGGATGTCTTTCCTTTCAAAATGTTATTTTCTTACCTCCAAGATGTCTCGTTCTGCTCGTTTTAAATCCAGGTTTTTTGCTGCAAATTCCAGTAGTACCAATTAAAATTAAAAACTTCCTTTTTAAAATGATTCCCAGGCTATTTGGATAGATAGGCACACGAACTTACATCGTATCCAACGCAAAAGATATACGTCGTGCTTCATCATTTCCAGGGTCAAATTGGAGTACACTGCCGCTTTGAACTGGAATATCATAACATATTATGTTAAATCTATCTAAACAGAGAAGTAATTAATTATTGGTAAGTATATAAGCTCACAAAAACCACATTACCTTGTCAAATGCTGTTTTCTCCTTCTGTGTGAGAATCAACTCCTCATCGACAACAACACTTGTCACGGGTTCAGGAGTAATTACGCAGAAGAAACACATAAATGTTAAATACTTGGCGTTCATATTGACTTGACACCTCTGAAAAAATAGTTTCCAATGAACGTACCCCACAATAGTTCACGCTGTATCTAACTCAAACTCAAAACCCGTCTTCCTGGGAAAATGCAGGAATAATATATTTTAATCGTGTTGAATTGAAAAGGAGAATAGCTTCCAGTGCAGTTTCCAAATTTGATATGCCTCACCGAACATCTTCACCCTGGTTTATATTTGCATCGTGGAAAATATAAAATTTTTGATTAGAGGTTTGGATGCATTAATACCTCCCATCAATTCAAACCCTCTCGTTTTCCTGTAGAGCTGACGTACATACGTTGTTGCATTAGTGAAAACCTTTTTTATAGTAAAAACTCTGCTCTTAAAAGCAATCCTTGCTCATTTTCTTTCCTTTATAGCCATTTGAATACTCTCTAAATCCATTCTCTCTCCGTTTCATAGATGCTTACACATGAAATTATATTAAAAAGTTATAATCTGTGCTGTGGACCATGTTATAAATACATAAAAGGAAATACTAGCCCAGTTTCATACATAATTTTATTTGCTAATTAGACTCTATATACATTATGCTTATAACATTAGATATCACGTATTGTAAATCTTTCTTGTGATTCTCCTATATTTCCTCCGTATTCCTCGGGAAGCTTGTCAGGATCTATTCTACTGTCCAAATAAGGCTTCCATACTCTGGTATTCGGTCCAAAGATTTTTAAAGCTCGGTTCAAGTCCGGCGAAATGAATGGGCGAAGCATACTTAACAGAGTGTACCACGCCGATGGAGCTAAGAATATAAATACAAAATTTCATCAGCAATTGACGATCAAGTACCTCCAACTATATTACGATAGTTTAACATTTTTTACCATTAATAATTATAATTTCTTCTGCACATTCAGGCAAGAAACGCTCATACAGCTGCAGAAGCACAATGTAACTTGAAACACCTGAGAAAAAAATCATACACTTATAACTTCAAGGTTTATAAATTGATACTTGAGTTTAGGCATGAACATAAGGGCTCACACGTAGGACATGCGTGCTGTATAAGATTGAACCCATCAAAATTAGCCAGTAGAGTAAATCTGGTGATGTTTGGCTGCATCCTGTTCATTTCCACAACTTTCTCCATTAGTCCAAAATACATTTTGTAGACAAAGCGTATTAGTCGCAAACGTCGCCCTTGCACGATTGTTTTTCGTATGTTCCAAGAACTTCCAATGGATCCATACCCAACTACATAATATAACAAACTAATCAATACATATGATCTTTTTTTCTGAGTCGTAAAGTGTTCCAAGCAAACCTGGTCTGCCTTTTCTATCAACAATATCTTCGTAGAAGGGGTGATCGTCAAAAACATCACTGAAATCTTCCTGCTGAATTTTTTCCAACTTGTTTTCACGAATAAACTCCAAAAGCTACGATATCATGATGTGTTAATATTAACCAAAATATGTTTGTCACAGTCATTTTAATTGTAGCCTTAATAAAGGTACCTCAAACATATCTTGTTGTGCCCGAGCCACATCCAGGTTTTTCGCTCTTATCCAGCGCAAAAGAAATAGATCATGCTTCACGAAATTCACATCTACGGCCGTCACATTCTTATAGACGCTTGCCTTGAACTGTGACATGTCATTCCGTTAGAATTTAATTTTGTTAAACTTAAATTAGAAACCATTCAGCATTTTACCTTTTCAAAGGCTACTTTCTCTTTAAGGGTCAGAAGCAATTCCTTATCAACTTTCATGCGCCTAAATGGGGTCGCAGCGTTTGCAAAGGTGCATCCATCAAAAACAATAAGGCACAATCCTAATAAACACGTCACGAAACAGGAGCGTACTTTACCACTTGATTTGATAGACATTTTTAGAATATTGCTTGCTTTTCAGCAAGTTGACTTTGACTGCTCTAAGGTTGGGTTCGATATATATGCTTCTTGTGGATTCGCACTGTGACTTTATAAGATGTTTTAGGGAAAGATCAATATGATTAAGCTGTCTTTATTACTCCTTTTCTTTATTTTATCCGTATACATTGGTATTTTGGTATTATTATTCTCAGCATTCGATTACAGATGCAGAATGTAACCAAGTTGGTGGCAAGCATAATATTAAGCATTGTGGAAGGTTCGGGTACATTAAAAACACCGAGTTGATTCTTGATTTTAAGGAATACCTTCCAGCATTGCATTTTCATGTCAACATCCATGCATCTATTATTGACCATTAACTCGTGAGAGTAACAATATTTATACCTATAAGAGTAGAGTTTACTTGCTTCTAGGAGCAGATCCACCCTTTTGATTTGTAATATTAGGGAAAAAATGCTTAAAAACAAGTCCACGTTATCTAGTCGCAGATACCTGAAGCAGTTCTACATAATATTATTCAATAAACGTGCGCATAAAATTTCCATTGAGTCTTTTCAGCTTTGGTTTGGATTGCCTATTCATATTCATATTATGTAAAATTATCAGTTGTCAGTTTCAAGTTCCTATGTTTTGGATTGGAATTGGAAGGCATAATTTGTTTATTCGTCTGACAGGGAACAACATAACTTGTCAATGCTTATAGCCCTAGCATCTATCCTGCTTGTATGCCATACGAAGCATTTGTGGAGGTAGAGTAGAAGTTTGGGAATTGATCTTTATCTAACAGTTTCTAAAGAATTGCTAAGGATAAGGATATGCAGAAAAGTTGCTATTTTGTATTATAACCTGTTTTAATGACTTTTATTTCTCCATCACCAAATAATCACGCGTTTCACCTGCATTCAGTAAGCCCCAACACAGGGCTTGGTAGGCTAACAAAGAGTTATACTGATGGTGACAGGTGTATCTACATTACTCAATTGTGAAGGTCAGCTATATGGTCAAGCCAAGAAAAAGAACGTGCCAAGAATATAATGCATTGTATGATTCTAGCAAAATCTTTCGAAAGATTAAAGATGCATTTACAGCCTAAACTTATTCAATACAAACATTTTATTCTAGTGATGTTGTGATGTATATGCCTTCTTCTTTTTCGCATGTTGCTGCTTTCGCCAGGCAAGAAAACTACCATTCCAATTATTCCAAACCCTTCTAGTTCTTGTGGGATCATACTACACACTGTATAAAGTGAGGTGAATAATCGGGATTTTGATCTCCCAGCCTTTCTCAAGTTTTTAGAAAAATGGGTAGGCAAATTCTACAGCCATGCTTAGCCAACCATGGTCATATAATATGTGTATCTTCAAGATAAAGATCAAATAGCATGCCATTAATGCCATCAAAAATTCCTGCTGGAGAACCAATGGAAAAATAATGAGATTTGCTGAATGAAATTGGTAGTTTATTTTGTAAAAGGGGTTTTTTGACTTTACAACTTATTGCTCAGTTCCTTACCCTTTGTTTCGTTCAAGAGTTTTAAAAGATTATTAAACTTTTGGAGTTAACATCCTCCTTTAAAAGTGAATGTCTGGCTCGGACCTGTAATTTAACGTTTATAAATTTCGTAAGGGCTAATCATCTTATATCCAATATATTATGTGCATTTACATTAATTGGAAGGTACGATAACAGACTAGTTAGTAAAACAGATTAAAGGAAGAAAAGGAGCTTGAAAATACTGAATGAAAGTTATACATAATCACACTCAAAAATTGCAATATCATGAAGGTAGTTTAGTTTGACTTTGTTCCTCCATACTGTGGCCGTCTTTGATCACGGCTGATTTTTGTGTCCAGGTACGTCATCCATTTCTCACGATTCTGGCCGAACACTTTCAACGCGTTTCTGGTAGCAGGAGAAATGATGGGGCGAATGAGATCAATCACAACGTTGACGGTGCTTGTTGCTGAATAAATTTATCACAAATGGTAATTCTTCTCTCCAGATTAAATTATATAATGATTGAACTACCTTCTACAACGATGATTTCATCTAGAAATCCTGGATATTGAGCTTCAAATGTGCGAACAAACTGTACCCATGAAGGGAGGCATAAGGGACAGGCATGCTGAATAACATTAAACCCATCCGCATTTCCTAAAATGACAAATCTCGTCACATTTTGTCCTTTGGCTTGAGCTTCGAAAATTTCTCCAGTGATTTCTTCCAGTAAACGATACAGGTATCTCAACAAGCGATGAGTTTTGCCTTGCAACACCGCCCGACGAATATCCCATTCATATATATCCACCGTGCCAACTGGTAACAATGATTAATTTTTTTTGGTGTGCAGATTTATTATTGAAATGCATGAGAATTATTTTATATGCAAACCTGGCTTCATTTCCAGATCGACAGTGTCCATTGTGTAAGGATAATCAGTTTCCATATCAGACCAGTCTTCTTTCAAAATGGTATCGATGTTATTGACGTGTCTCCATCTCAAATGCTAAATAAATTTTTCAACAACAACATATTTAATTACTATACTAAAATTATTCATTTTGGTTTACGATTGTGACCTAATGTCTCACCTGAAGTAACATTGTTTCGGCTTGTGCAACGTTCAAGTTCTTGGCTGTGGAATGAATAATTAATTAATTATATTTACGTTATGAGAACTAAAACAGTCATTGACGGAATAATATTTTGTTGACTTCTCCATAAAACTTACCACGTAGCCATCTCACCAGGTAGAAGTCAGTTTTCATAAAATCCAGTTTTAACAACCGATCCACTTTTTCCTTAAACTGTATGATAATGTATAAAAAAATAAACATATAAAACTTTGATTACTCTTGAGTGCGCCGTAATTTCACAATAATTATTAATTCCAGTATTTTACTTGAGACAGTGCCTCCACTTCGTTTGCAGTTAACTGCAAGTCCTTCTCTGCTACGGTTGCAGACACAGTATTTAAAATACTCAGGAAAACTAGCAGAATGGCACATGCTGAACCATCGGGGAACCACAATTTAGCCCACATCTTCTTCAACTTTGTAAATTCTCGAGACAAGTGAGATTACTGGAGATTCAATTGTAAAAACAGTATATGGGAGCCTAATTTTTTGGGAGAGAGATGGGCTTACTATTTTTAAAAAGGAATTAGATAGACGTACCACCCATCACTCAGCATACTAATATTGCATTGACGACATCTGATGATGATGGATTGATGCAAATAAGCATATTGAACCAAAACCTCATTTGGTTTAATTTTTTTTGAAGATTTGGATCTCTGTCTGGAAACAGGATCATGAGTGGATACTGTAGGCATTTATCGCTTCCTAGAAATGCTTTCAATGTAAAATGACCGTTTCTTGCAATAAACCAGCCTGGAAGCAAATCGTTTAGCACGTTGAATAAACATTTTGTGTATTTGCATGCAAATCAAGACTGCTTTGGGCTTTTTCGTCATTTACCTAAGCATTGAAAACATCTATATTTGGGAGTATGTAGTGGTTTAAAAACTGGAGTGCCGTCATAATGAATTGAAAGATTGTTTTGTTCGTAGGATTTTTATGAATAACTGATATGCATGCAAATATTATATGTATGGCATGTTCCAGAAAGGTTGTAAATGAATGTTCTGAGAATTACTTAAAACGGTGATATAAACCATTGGACCCAGTAGCTAGCTGCTAACTACAGAATGTTTCTAGCTATATACAACAAACATCCGCTTCAAACAGACTCGGAGTTTCATGACTTTTTGGCATTGGGTTTAGTAGACTGAACGTCATACCTTTTGTGTGATGAGTTGAAATATTTTTTCTCGTCTTCTTAAAGTCTAGCATTTTTATGTTTATCAAAGCCTTCCAAAATGGAATGAAGAATTTAAATAGATAGATACAATTTATTTATGTGTGACAGGTTGGAAGTTGAAATGGCGGATTTGTGGTTTGCATCTATGAACGGTGGTGCGACTAAATCATATAAAATTCATGCGATGCTTTTCGCTCGATGAATTTGGGAGACCTCCGATCCTAAATGATCTTGGACGTTTATTAACGCCATGCCTCAGTTTGGACACCGTGAAATTGAAAGCAAACCCAGAATATAATTAACTCGTTTAAAGAATGTATAACTTCCGCGCCTCAAAAGTATGAAATTCACATGAAAATTTAATTAATTAATACTTAGTAATTATAAATGCGTGTGTAAAATATGTATCACCATTATTGTAAGATGAAAGATTAAAAACGATAAAAGCTCATGATTTTGATATCTCTTAAAATAACTTGTTTGTTGTGTTAGAATGATCACCTCATCATAAAAACCTTAAAGCTTTGGGATTATAATGGATTACTTTGTTGTGGCAAACTTTATCAAAATGCTTTTAATCCTTGACTTAACATCATGACACGATCATATTTACTGATTAAATTTCACCAAAACTTAACAACTGAAACTCTTTATATATATGCTAAACTAGTTGTACTATAATTTAACCACGTTTCGCATTACATTTTATTGCCCGTACATGTTCATTACCAATATTGCTGTTACAAATTACTTAAGCTGAGAAAGACTCAAAGAAAGCTTCCAAGATGGACATTAGTACTTTACTTTTACGCATCTTCGTTTATGGAACTCTACTTGCGTGCAATTCTCTAGCTATATCCTATCTAAAGGCAAACGGCGAAACTGACACATACACCCTAATTCAACAAGTTTTTGGAGGACAATCCTCCGCTGTTGAAGTGCCAGATTGTAACCACACCAGCTTTGGCCCTCACATAACTCAAATTCATGACCCAACTTTGAATACCTTCGTGTTCGCCTTCCACTCCCACATTCGTCAAGATGATGACCGCTGCATCAAGTTCGATAGGCAGAGAACTGAAATCAAAACGAATGACCGAATAGCTTCCGATGAGCTCACAGGTCATCTTGGTGATCACTTAAGTTTATCTTGGGATTTCAAACTGGACGCTGACTTTCAGCCGCCCTACAGCTTCTGCCACATTCACCAGCTAAAAGCCGTTGGAGGGGATGATAGCATGCCCATCATCACGCTGACTCCGAGAAGGTCTCATCCTGCAAATGTGATTCAGCTAATTCACATGGATTCCTTTGGAGCCTTCAAGATTCTCGAACTAGTGCCTTTGGAACCTTTGCTTGGTGAGTGGGTTCATGTCGTTTCCAATGTCACACTGGGAAATCAAGGGAGATACACATTTGAAGTGACAAGGAAGTCGGATGGAATCTCTTTGATGGACTACCAATCTAATGATATTGACATGTGGAGAAACGTCACGGATTTCATAAGACCAAAGTGGGGGCTTTACAGGAGTGTTCAAGAAGCGGTTGTGAGTAGAGACGAGGTTGTTCTGTTTCATAATTTCTGTGTTTCAAAAGGTTTCGACCCCATTTGCTCTTGAAGAAATAATAAAAATTAATATTGAATGCTAACATTCATCCGAAAGTTGAAATAATTTTTTTTTATCCATGCACCATATATACTTACTTACGCAAGCGTGCATTCTTAAACACAAGGTACTTTGCAAGCATGCAATGGTTGTTGCTGACCGGCATTGAATTGCAATGTCAAAACATGTGTATGTGAAGTAAGGAAGCACGAAACATGTATGCATGCATAACACACTAAACATCTGATGTATCAAAATGTGGAAAATCTTGCGAAGAAAGTACGGCAATAGTAATTTAGTTGGTCTTGTTTTTAATTATTTATATGTTCAGGTTAACTCTTCGTTCTGTTATCTTGTATAGTACTAATGTCCCGTTTCTAAAATAAAGTATCTTATTTCACTTTAAGTTGACAGTTTGAGATGACCAATAAAGATTTAAAAATGGATCGAGCAACAAAGTCCCGATTAAAATCTTCTGCAACCTCGAAAGTTCATGAAGCTCAACGCATTCAATTTCTTCTAAATGTTTGCCTGCGTCAAGCTCCTGTTCAGATGAAATACACTGTTCAAAAAACATTTGCTCTCCTTTCATACGTACTCTTGCGACAACGACAACTGACAAATATTAGATTCAGCAGTGAATGCGTCTCATCTCTAGTCAGTGTTGAAAGCGGAACTGGAACCGCTTTTACAGAAGAAGAAGCCAAACACATTGACCCAGCCAGAGTAATTTGGGTTCGAGGTGACACCCTCGACAAGTTTTTAATTCGAGCTGGACAATGGGTTAAAGTGTGCAAATTTAATGAGGAGTTATCTTTCATTTGCCAAGTTTTACCGTTGCCCCAAGAAGATAAGATTCCAGAAGATTCTGCGACGGTTATTAAACTGAATTCCGTAACAGAATATAATTTAAGAAGAGCCTTGAACATTCCTCCATTTACACCCATGCCACATTTACAACTGAAGCCTTTGGTGACTGACCCGGTGATTAAGACGCACAACAAAAGCTTATCATTTTCCCCCATCCAAGGGAAATCTGTGAAACTAACGCGTCTCAAATGTGCCACGGAAATTAGTTCGATGGACTGCGACCTACTGATTCAGGACGCTTTTGTGCTTCACTGTAAATATTTATGTGTTGGTGACCTCATTTCCGTTCCGTTATCTGATACCACAAGTTTGGATCTTGTCGTGTCGGAAATCAACGACAAGAAGGTTGAGGATGACTGCAAAGAAGTTTTCAAAGTCACCCAAGCGTCTTCATCAGTTTTCATTAACTCACATGAAATTCACGACCAGTTTCATCCGAGAATTGATGAGTTACAAGTGGAGACACTGGTGCCGCCTTGTTTAATCAACATTTTCAATAAAATCTACGATGGAATGCAACAAGCTTTAACTGCTAATAAGGATCCACATTTTAACGCTGATTTGTGGCCAAACTTCCTTTTGTATGGAAATATTGGAACGGGGAAACTAACAGTGTGCAAAACGGTGGCGAAATATTTAGGACTCAACTTTCATTATCTGAATGGGATCAACTTTATTGGTGACACGAGCGCATACTCGGAAGCAAAATTAAGGGCTACTTTCGACAAAGTCAAGAATTCTCTTTGTCCAGCTCTACTTTTTATTAAAAACCTTCATGTAACGTTTCACTAATATTTTTTTATGAAAATTTACCTTATTATTTTAAAAAAATACAACTTTACTCTTAATATTTTAGCTAATCGGGAAAGACAAAGAAAGGCATGAAGATAAGCGGGTAGTAATTGCATTTAAAGAATTTCTCAGCGACTTGGCGTCAGTATCCACTTCTTCCTTCTCCAGTGGAGCTACTAATGTGATGAAGTCCTCCGCCATATTCGTCGTTGGAAGTACTGATTCTCCGGCCGCCCTTGTACCTTCAGTCAGCCACAATTTCCTATTCAAGATGGAATTTCCAGCTACAATCTCGTCAGTTTTAGATGTTGAGTCGACGTTGAGGTGGCTATTTAATAGAGCCAATGCGACGACGCTTGAAAAAGAAATTAATTTAGGATCGTGGGTTAAAGAAAATTGTGTAGGAATGCAGAGGAGTTTTGGAGATTTTAAGGCATTAGCAGCTTGTGCTCGCAGGTAATTTGAATGTGTAATTTGTCGTTTTTTTTGTTATAAACTTGAACGAATTGGATTTAAAAAAATAAAGTTTGGTTAAATTTTTTTAGAGAATCATTTACTATACATTCGAGTAGATGTCACAAAGACTGTGATACCGGCAGCGTGAATGGTAAACTGGAAATAAGCATGACTGATCTAAATACTGGACTGCTCAATGTGGATGGAATCCTTAAAAAGGCTGCTAGTACAGTGGAAGTTCCAAAAGTTAGTTGGGAGGATATTGGAGGGATGGAAGATATTAAAAGTGAGCTAATCAACTCTATCAGACTGCCATTTGAATTTCCTAAATTGTTCAGTTCGGGAATTCGAAGATCAGGGATACTCCTTTATGGTCCTCCTGGTGAGTGTTATTACTATTTTAAAGTTTACGAATATTTTGCTTACCTAACTTAATCTTAAATATCATTATTTTCTGCAGGGACCGGAAAAACTTTAATTGCCAAAGCTGTTGCAACCGAGTTTAAGCTCAGTTTTCTGAGCGTAAAGGGACCGGAATTGCTCAATATGTATGTTGGTCAAAGCGAACAAAACGTCCGGGATAGTAAGTATACTTGAAATTGGATACGACAAGCGTAGCTTCGTATCTAGTTTAATATGCTTGTGTTTGGTTTCAGTATTTTCAAAAGCAAGGAATTCAGCTCCTTGTATTATCTTTTTTGATGAATTGGACGCTTTGGCTCCGAACAGAGGTCGAGCTGGAGATTCTGGAGGAGTTATGGATAGGTAATTTACATATCAATTATGCTGATGTTTGGCATTTCTCTTGCGGAAAACCGAAAAATATTTATTAATGCAAATAATTTTTCATTCAGAGTGGTGTCACAAATCCTCGCTGAATTGGATGGAAGTCATAGCACACCAGACGTCTTTGTGATTGGAGCAACAAACAGACCTGATTTAATCGATCCTGCTTTATTAAGACCCGGAAGGTGACGAAAGACAATCTTATTTAGATTTTAGGCTTTTCAGTTGTAATCTTATCTTAATTTTCTTCCATTTAATTAATTAGATTTGACAAGTTGTTGTACGTGGGGATCAACAAAGACGTCCATTCCAAATGCTCAGTTTTGAAAGCATTGACTAGAAAGTAAGCAATAGCTCAATGAACAAATATTTAATCGCAGCTTTGACTTATTGACGTATTATTGCCATTACAGATTCGTTATGAGTTCCGATGTTGACTTGATGCAAATCGCGTCTTCCCTACCAAATGGAATGTCTGGTGCTGATCTCTACTCACTTTGTTCCGATGCCTACATGGTTGCGGTGGAACGGCACATCAACATTTCATCTGGTAACTCAGATGTGCCAACTCGGCAAGATGACATGTCTGAACAGCCTGCAGCTATAACCGTAACAGTTTCATCAGAAGATTTTCAAACTGCGCTGTTACGAGCTACGACTTCCCTTTCTGAAGCTGAACAAGCCAAATATGACGCTTTGAAATCAATGAAACGGTGATACACAACAGAGCTACACGTTATTTTATACAATTTTAATAAAACCTCTTTTCATCTGATTTCCACTATATTGTCAATTTTTATTTTTCATAAATAAAGCTGATATCACAAGATGTCATTTCAATCAAGCATGAGATTGCCACATGCAAACATGTCTCTGATCTCCCATTCATATGGTTTCAATTGAATCTTCGCAACCTCTAACTAACCTTATTCACTGCAGTCTCCTGGAAGGTCAATTGTAGGTCCTTTGAATCATACTGGGGCGAAACAAGATTCCAACAGAAGGCAAAAAATATAGTTGTCCATAAAATGTGATTGAGGTAGTCGAAGACTTTCATGATTTTAAACAGGTTTGTCATAAAAAAAAGTAACGGTAACTGAAAAATCTTGCTCCGTCCACTAATATAATATACATGCAATTGGTAAGGTCAGGACATCAAACAACGACAGCTTGACTTGACTATTGGATTATTAACATCCATCCAGGCAAACATCGTAATAGCTAAAAAGAAACAAACTATCTAGGTACTTTGCGACACCAATACCAACGACTTAATTCCTAAAAACATACATTGTTTTGCTCTTAGTTGAATTTTATTGCTAACATCAAAGCAACCTGTCAAGGTTGATGGAAGCAGCGTGTGAGGCAGGTAAGTGATGTTTGTTTGAGAATAAAGAAGCATGAATGCTTCTAGAAAACTTAATATACTCTGCTTCATGAATCGATGGAAAAGCTTGTTTGCTGTTAAATAATAAGGATCAATAGGCGCTTTTGTTGTTGAACAAGAGATTCTAATGATAGTCACTATATTTATATAGTGTTGTTGTAAAAGGAAACAAGTTTCGGTAGACACGGTCGGTGCTCAATTAATAAATATGTGGCCCCCCAACAACGACAGGACTAACGTGACAATGGCAAACAGAAAAAACTCCTGCCATGTATTTATAGTCCTATGATCACAGACTAATGAAGACCAATGAATGAAGAAGTTTGAAAGCTGAAATAAAAACAACATGTTCTGGTTCGGTAGTTCATCTTTATATTTTGTTTTCGCTGTAGCCATATGGAATAGTATTGGATTGTATCAAGGATATTAAATAGTATGGATACTGCTACCCCTTATAGAGTCATCTTTTTGGCTGTTACGGATTCGTTCCCGAA
>JAQGAP010001164.1:0-22312 GCA_034697805.1 Orchesella bifasciata | reverse complement strand
CTCGAGAGTATTATCCAATGTGAAAAGATTTCAACAGCTACATCGGAGCAATGAGGAAGAACGGTCTGAATAACATTGAAGTCATTTTGTATAAATATCAATTGTGTGGCATGCTTGCGAATGTGAATGCACAAATTAATAAAAATCAATTTTATTAAATCTTCCTGCCAATTCTGGCAATGGTTTTCATAAAAGTCATTAACTTTTTTCGTTTTGCTGAGCTCCAGCAGTGTTTGCATTGCAAGATAGCGTATCATTGGCAAACTGATGGAAGATAAAATGTAAAATAAAGCTGTTACTACCAGAGGTTTGTAAATCCCATCTCAAAGATTTGTAATTATTGTAATTTCACTACCCTATACCATTTAAAGATGGCAGAAATAAAACAGTTCATCAAACTTTCAGCATTTAAGCATAAATATAGTATGTCATAGCGTTTGCATTTTCTCGTAGTTTTGTTTCTATCATCATAAACGGTGGCAATATTTGTGAAGCTTCATTTTCAGTTAGATTAAAGTGACTGAACGAAAGAAAGTAAACTACGACTGAAAGTAAAAGTACACCTTCCAAAATCCTTGATCGAACCCATCGAACCCGTAAAAAGTCAAAGTCTCGCATAGCCCCTAAATTTTTCTCAGAGTCCCAAGTAGCATCTATCAAAGATCTAGGAATGAATATCGGCTAGGCAAAAGTTGTTTGAGTTACAATTAGCGATTGAGAACTCTCTCAGATATATTTATATTCATGATCTTTTAACTTTTCATTTATTTTTGAGTTTACAACAAAGTGAATGAAAGATACGGTTAATATACATCATGTTAAACTTCTAAACGAAAAAAAATATACAAAATACTGACAAATCACATAAAACTGCATTCACTTCAACATTACTCATGCACACAGACAAACAAACACAAACCAGCTTTCTTCCGACTGAGGATCATATCAGAGTGCCTAACTTTGCCTACAATTTATAAGAATAATGATCATCGCCATCTTCGGAATCGTCATCAGTCAGACAAAACTGCAGTCTCTGGAGGTAGGAGGACGTGCACCACAGGGAATATTCCCGTAAGAGAAATCCAGCAACGTAAATAGGAATTGCCCATGGCTCTACCAAAGCCATGCAAAGTGTCGTTAGAAACACAAGGATGTGAAGAATGAGAAGGACCAGAGTGTACAAAACCCATAGTCGGAGCATAAATTTGCTTTCCTGTAAAATCACATAAATAAGTTAGCATTGCATAAGTAAAAAGAAATTTACATCCCTCACTTTTCACATCCAGTGTTTTTCATCCCATTGAATGAAATAAATTGTATAAAAAACTTGCCTTCACTGCGGCGAAAAAGAGGATGAAACCCAATGCAACTTTTTGCAAATAATAAAATAAACCAAAAGAGAGGAGAACACGGATGGTTGTTCCTGTAAAAATGAAAAGGTAAAAGCATCTTGAGTAATAATACACTGCTCTATTAGAAAATTACATGGGTAAAATTTCTTAAAATATACCTTCAATCTTCCTCAAATTAACGAACATGTCAACTATCGCTGGCGGATTATGAAGAAAGTTGACAGCTTCTTGGTAATGGTTTTCATAGTAAAAGAAAGCCCCTCCACTAATGAGAAGGAGGGCAGTTGCTAGTATCTGTAAAATCATAAAAATAAATTTTGCTCACGGTTAAAATTGGCTAAAATCGGGAATAATAACGTTTCGTTAAAAAAAATCTATTTACCAAATCGATGAATGCAATAAATTTAAGCCCACTCCTCAGCCTCAAACAGCACATTGGTTTCGACCACATTTTTTTCAAAACTATTTCCACTCTCACTTTCGAAATCCCAAGCCTCATGAATGGGGCGAAAACGGTTGAGTTGGGTGGAAACAGGCAGTGTCACTGAAACCCTAAGGGAACACCCAACAAAATTACACGAGAATTCAATACCGACCAAGTTAACAAATCATTTCCAACTAAACTTGTAATTAAAATTTAATGGAACACAAAAAAAACTCCAGCCGTAGAATGTACAGCAAAATTATAAACTTACGTAAAAATGCGTACATTCCTACATATTTTTTTCCTTCACTCATTATTACAATACATACGCCTCAAAAAATGAGAGGTAATACACATCAATTTTCTATAATTTCATATTGCTGGATAAAAACACAAGTTCATTTGTCTATACATAAAGGAATTAGTAGCAGGAGCAGGTTCTACTAATACACAGCTATTATTAATAAACAATAGACCTTCTCCTCTTTACTCTGCAAACCTGCAGCATGCAGTCTTACTGAAACAAAACTCTTTTGCTGTATACGATGCGAACAAACATATCATATAAATCTGTCTCCGGATGGATTCACAAGGTTAAGCATGGGAAGTATGAATCACCCCTGCTCAAAAATATACTTGATAACCGCAATTAAGATTGCTATTTTGTACATGCTACAAACACGAGCAAGTCACTAGAGTCAGGACTCAGCAGGTCCCATTGCATGCCGTAGCTGAGCACACCACTGACCAAGCCACCCTTCCTCATTAACATTTTTCAGCGTGTGACGTGGCTCGCGATTTTTATATTGTTTCCTTATTCCAAGCACAACTTCTGCCTTTAAATGGTAGAGAGTGATATAATTTTTGGTGATGGGTCCCTGCTTATCTCTTAAGTAAAGGTGGATGTTTATATTTTACTTGTAATGTATTTTTAACATTGTCTTGTAATTACCATTTTAAAATTTCATTAGCACTTAAGGGAGGAGGAGGTTAAACCACAAACAAAGTCACCGATAATCTAACAAGACAAATATCAAATGTAATGTCTCTGGGTACGTTAGTCAAGAACGTTTTACTCGTAAATCGTACTTCTAGTAGTAGCCATCACCATTTCAACAAACAGAATACCTAGTACTACCCAACACCATATTACTACTGATCTGTGGTGGAGGTCATCTGCCAAAAATACTAGAAGTAAGTAGTTGTTAGTTGTTATACATATGGTGATATGGCTCCTGACGTCTTTTCTTTAGTAACACCTAAAAGATTCTTTATCAACCTATCACATCAACTTAATATTATGAACACGAACGGTCCATGAAACTCGTTTATTTCACCTCCCGACACAGCACAACACAACAATACTTGAATTTTTGCTTAAAATTCAGAGTTTAAAGTAGACATCTTGGTAGTCAACTTGGGTTTTTTGGCTCTGGCTGCTCCTTTATCACTTTAATAAAAATAAGGTATTGTGTAATGACTTCCATCCAAAACACCCAAAAAACTTTAAACTGGCTTGACTTCATAAGACTGTCAGTTTATGAGCTTAACATGCACACGTTTGTTCTAGCAAAAACAGACATTTGAAACAATGGAAAGACGAATATATGCTCCATTTTCCTTTTAGTCTGATTTTGACTTGATTTATGAAAAAGGAAACAAAAAACTTTCCTTGGCTCCTGAGCTGAAACGCATGCATTATACCAAACCAGCGTAAAGTATAATTTTATCGTACTTTTCAAAAACGCACAAAATTTTGATATTATTTATATTACGTATGATATTACATATAATAAGCCACTCTCATCTCATGCGGAATGCACGCTTATAGTTATTACATAAAAAATTCACACTTTTAGACCCTTCATTTTTTGGCCATTACGCTACGAACAACACCAGATTACTATTGTCTAGCTGTAATTGCTGTTTCTTTCTTTCTGAGGAATTATTACGATTAAATGGGGCTGTAATTGCCAAAGAAAAATTGTGTGTGATCTCGTTTTCAATATGCGATACTAAAACTATAAAATGTTTCATTTCAAATTCATTTCTTCAAGATTGGTCTTCTTCGCTTTCTACGCTACCCTTTCTTATAACATTTTTATGTTCTTGTGACTTATCGAGTTTCTTTTGTTTTCTATTGACTATAGAATCATTTATTTACAAACTGAGGATGATTTTTTGTAGTCTATATCTATTCCTTTCGTTGCAATGTCTCGATATAAATAAAAAAGTGTTGAGACCTAGTTTTAATTTATGTAATTGATAGGCATTCTAAGCTTCATACTGCTAACCATTTTTGGGGCATTGTAAGACTCTCTGTTTATAATTCTGTAATTCTTCATTAGCTAGCATAAAACCATATTATATCGTAAAATATCTTTATCAAAAGTACAAACGTACCGTTATCAATCAGGATGCAACAAATTGCAGTATAAAACCTAAAGATATTATGGCAAGACCTATACCCACCCAATTTAGGTTTTGGGTATACATGAGGTTGCCCTCGTAAGATGCGCAATAAAAATGCAACATTTTGCACTTGTGACTTGCCTTTCTTCAATGTCAGCAGATTGAACCAAAGACAACTTTTTGCTTCATATCGTCCATACCCTGCTTTTGTGACTTACAGCTTAACGAAGCAAGTGCTAGATATTAAATCCATACCTAAAGTTTGCATATTACATAATATCGTGATATCTTTGATGCTCAAAAAGGTAGATATACCTGCAATGCAAATCAGTAAGTAAAATACCAGTTTCTTACCACTGACCTATCAGATTTCCCCGAAAATAGGTGTACGACGAATTCTTAGATTCGTTTGCAGCAACAACTGAAGGAAGATACTAGATACCCTTTCCTCATTTAAAGTATTCGACAAACTTCACTTTAAAATATTACGTTATTTTTCGAAGAACATTGCGTTTTCAAAAGTAATTTGCAGCTTGCTACTTCGCTTTGAGATGAAGCTCAATACACTTTATGAAATGGGAAGCCAAAATCAATCTGGCATTATGCAAACTACACAACCAACTCAAATGAGAGAGCGACTGGACTAAACTACGAGCTTACGACTTGTTGCAAAGCTTGACCAGCTAGTTCTTTACACCTGGGCTGGACTGGAGACGCAGATAACAAAGATTCTAAAAATAGATGGCTTGAGACTCAACGAAGGACTTCTGATGTCCAGTCATGAACCTAGCGGAATGAAGAAGCGGATCATGCCGGAGATGTTATGTTGTATCGTAAAAATAGAATCAAGGGTACTTGTTCAGTACGAGGAGTATTTTTCAAGGTTCCCGTGCGTAATGTATGTAATGGGAACAACTATTGACTCAATGGCGTAAATCTGTTTTGTTTAGCACTTTATGTAACAGTGAAAGGGATTAGAGGGCTCTGAACCCATAGCCAGTTTATAATGCATAGTCGCCTTAGAAGGGCAAAGTAAATATCGCAAAGGTCAAGCAGAACCGTTTTACCGTTTGTATTTCTTGGATAATGAGCAGTCTTTATTGTCAATATTTGATTTTCTGATCTTTCAATCTACCTGCTAATTTTGTTCATAACGTGTAATACATGTTTGTGCTCTGTATAACTGCTCAGGAAAGGTCTGTAAGCTAAAATATATCAATGATCTACTGCGACGAAAAATATGCATGATGTAATAACAGATTTTTGCATGATAGTCATGCACAAGAATGGAACAATGTGTACAAAAAGAGTTAGTAAAATTATCGACATGTTAGCTTGTTTCCCACTTTCTTCATAAAACACGTCGAGGCTTGACCGTATTTACTTCGAAAAGGGTGGTTAGCTTGCAAACAATCAGCTTGTTGTTCTTTTTCCAACGCAAAGTCTCGAAAGTTGTACTTGTGCTGATGTTCTGATACTCAGCTATTTCAGAGATTGTCAAGGAGTCCTCCACAGAGTAGAAGAGTTTGCCAACCGTCGCTTTCAAATTCTTTTGAGACTGAAGTAACTCTGAAGCCTTCTGTATGCCATTACTCATTGCCAGTTTGGCTGCCACTTGTCTATATGAAAACAAAGGGAATATTTTAAGTACGACGACTCTAAGAATCATTCAGAAAATCGAATTGTTCGATTATAATACTAACGAATTAACTTGGAGACTTTGTGGGGTAATACGGATCACAGGTGGGCTGACATTGACTTGATGATCAAGCTTCTCATTGATTATTGAAAAGAGTTCCATGTACTGATTCATACTCTCGCAGACGACATACAGTTCTTTCACAACTTTTATTCTTTCCACGTCTAGCATTGGGTCTCTAGGCGTTCCTCCAGTCTTCCCATTAGACTTGGCCATTTGCTTTTCGAAATCACGCAAAATCTTGACCTCCAAAATGTTGTCATCGTCTTCTGCCTCATCTTCTAGCTTATAACGTTTCACCATTGATGCAGTGCTTATTCCTTTGTCTGGAACACCCAACTTCTTCAAGGCCAACATAATGAAGTCATCCCGTTTCCGAATGCTTTCTCGAGCTGCTACCATGTCTGGTTTGGTGCTGGTAATTTGAATGCAAAACTCGATTCTATCTGGAGATACTTCCACTTCTCCTATGCTTGATACTTTCACAAACTTGCGTTTTGTCAAAGCCATATCAGAATCCGTCATGAGAACACTGTAGATCCCGGAGGGATCACTAGTCAATGGAAGTCTCTGGTTGATATCATCATCTGTTGGACTTGCTGTGAGAACTGACTGCTTCGTGGACACTCCCGATTTTGAGCGAAGAGTCCGAAAAGAAGATATTGTTAAGCCACTGCCTTGAGCGTCTGGCAAGGGCATTGTGTGCTATGGAATATGCTTCGTTAAAACTAATAAATTACAAGAACTGCTTTATCTTTAATACAAAAAACACTTGAGCAAAGCAGAAGTGCACGCTAGGAGTTTATTGAAATGTGCTGCTGATATTTTTTGACTACGTATTTTACACCTACATTTATGAGCTTCACGAAGAACACTTTCTCTCAGTTCCTGGAAATAAAAAGATAAAAGCAATGTGTGCAATGCTTTCAACACATTCTTGTGAAACAAGAAGTTCCTTTCAATTCTACTTACAAGTCTGGCTGCCGAAGTCGACTCTCCTTATCTTCGTTACGGACGTGGTCTATAAACTTGTGCAATATTGCTGTGTCAAATTCCTTAGGAATTGGTTTTACTCCAGTGGCCCAGTAGTACAAATCCCAGTCGTTGGAAGGCAAGTTAATTAATCTGTCGTAATCACGCAACTCTACTTCTGGCATTGATTTCAAAAACTTGGCTGCAAAAGTGCTCAACAAAAGGCCATTCTCAAGCATGCCACGCTTGCGACTTTGATACAAAAGTCTAGCTCTCAGAGTTTCAACTGGTTCTCCTTCCTTCTGAAATGTTTTAAATGCAAACAATAAAAGAAAATTATTAAGGTTATAAAACTATAATATTACAAACTTATCTCCAAAAGTATTTATTTACCTGTTTGTAGGCCGGGATGAATGGTTCCTTGCTCGAATCTCCAGGTACAGGAGGGGAGGAATTGGAATAGAACCGTGAATTCTTCAGGTGATTACAGTATTGATTTTTAACAAATAGGGATGATGAGATTGATGGTATTGAGTTGACTGACTTTGATGAAAGCCGTACAAGACTTGTACCATACCGAAACAGCTTTCCGGAAGACATTTTTCTTTCGCCTTTGTAAATCACAAAGTGTGAACAACTATGAAGCAGACCGAAAGTCCAAGGAATCACCTAGGTGTTTTTACTGCGTACAAAAGAAGATGGTCAATGGTCCTTCTTACTCTGGAAACGTCTGTCTGTGTATGGAGTGGATGGAACGACTGGGACAACTACCCACAAAGTTGCTAGGAGGAAAACCTGTAACAACAAAACATCCAAGCCACAAGTGAAATATGGATGAACACGGTCAGTTGATGAAAAAGCTTTTAAGGAAACGCATGCAAACTTTTAACAACTTTAACAATTAATAAACAAGACACGCACTACCACCAATACGATTTAAAGTCTAAGTAATAATAACTCAATCTTCCCATTCAATATTTAAATACTTTCGCTACGATCATTACAGCATGGAGCCACACAAGTTTGCCAAAAATACACAGAAATGTTCCACTTCTACTCCTTCCTTCTCAAAATATCCTCATTTAACATTTAATTAAACACTCTGTCATGCCATTTCCCTTTCCCATCATTAACAACTATTGACCATGTCTCACATGCAAAACAAAGAATACCCAAAAATAACCACTTAAATTAGTCAACTTACCAGCTTTTACCCTTCATGAATGACGCTAAATGTCAAAAATAATAGGTATCCGGTTACAGAGGACGAGTATAAATATGCTGCTAAAAGTTGTACAACTCACTTAAAATATCCACAACGATCCAACATCGTCATTTGAGAACATGCTTTATTTTATGCAGAAGGAAAATACAGTACGCAGATACAAAGCAGCTGATACCTTGGGCGATGTGTACAAAAATGCAGATACCTATCCGTTACTCCCAACTTGAATGAATGAGATTGGTATGTGCATTTGTGTGTAAATACATTACCGTTATGGTATATACCATCTCATCTGAATTTGTAAAATATTGTGGGATGCATTTACAATAGATAGTCCTAGACAGATAGGTAAATATGGACACGGTATGATTTCTGATGTGCAGATTGGGATAAGGATAAACTTAATTAGTTTTCTCTTTTCGTCTACAACCTAAATTCCATTCCTTCAGTATTATAAATCATTCAATAACATCTTGTTTTGAAGAAGAAGACCTTCATCATTCATCAGTGACTTGAGAACGTGCAGCTGAATTTTATAGGTAATTTCATTTGCTTTTTATTTTTTGAGAATTGAAGCCATGTGAGTTAGTTGGAGCTTTGTTTTTGTGGAGATGTGAACTGTCAGTTTGTGGAACACTTCTGTCACCAGTGGGGTGATGTCGTGTTCCGGTGTGCATGCACTAGACTTGCAAACTGACAAATGACAGATTGTCTAAGTAACTAGTTGTGCATTCATAATTTAATGGAATTTTTTACTATAAACTTTTGTAGAGTGACGATATTTGGATCTCGAACAGTGATTTTGGATTTATTTGACTACTCTTTGCATTCGGACAGAGATATCAAGTTAGGACTATAGCCATGGATGAGTTTAATGAAGAGGTAAGTATTGCTTGAAGAGGAAGTTGTACCGTTTGAAAGAAAACTGTTTTAGGAATTTGTGACAGTTTTGATATCTCTCATATCTTTTATTTTTTAGACCCAATTCGTAGCAGATGAGGTTAGCGGAATTGTAAAAGAGACGATTGAACAAGTAATTGGTGGCCAGACATACTGCAACACCAAAGTAAGCCAGTGGACCTCAGCGGTTGTTGAGGGATGTCTTCTGGGATTGACTGGGCTTCAAAAGCCATTCAAATATATAGGTACGCCTTACGTTATTAACATAATATTGTTTTTGGGATTAGTGCGAACATTGCGCACTGGTTTCGTAATCGAAAAGTGAAAAAATAATGTTAAATACTTCATTCCACAGTAAACTGTACAATAATGCAAAAATCTGGAGCCGGATTACACACTGCTAGTTCCTGTTTCTGGGATAATGCTACGGATGGGTGTTGCACTGTCAGATGGGAAAATAAAAGTTTATACTGTATAGTTTCCGTATTTGGATTAGCTATATGAAGTAATAATTTTAAACTGCGAATGTACTCATACCTAATACGACACTTTCCATTGTATTAGTATTGCATAATTTATTTTAATCCAACAGCAGCTGTATCATTCCATTTTGCCTGTATCTTCATGCAAAATCAATATGTAACAATGTCCGACTTGAGATTGTTTTCCAGAAAGAGAAACCTCTTGTGATTCTGATATACTTCATTTGAATACGTTAATATATTGCATGTCATTTCTACAGTCTAATCTATGTAATTACTTGTCTTCTTCAAAGGTCGCGATCATATCGTAATGATAATGTAATAAACAATATACAATGTAAAATATCGTATGTAAGGCTAATAATAATGCTACATTTTAACCCATTGCAATTTGTGGTCATTATGATGTACTTTTTTAAACTTAATTTTTAATAGTTATTGTTAAATCGGTATTTTTAAATTTTTAACGTGTTTTCATTTTGAAATCTTTATCTCAATAAAACAACCCTAAAAGTAGTGTTATAAACATCATTTGCGTACAAATGTCATAATTGTCATATGCCAGGTGCTTGCGACTTGTAGCATTATCTTTTCGGCATTTATATTCTGTATACATTGCTAAAGTAACTGATTCCATGCGGCTCAAAAAACATGCTTCGTTTGTCCTTGCCCTTGTAGGTATTTATAATATGCCATGATGGTTGTTGAAGGGTTTGAAGAAATATATTATGTCCCTGTTGAATGATATAGGCCTGAGAAATTAAAACATTAGTGCGAATATAGTGCTTTCAAACACTACTGACGTCTTAATGAGGTCATTTAAATTGCTACCGTGGTCGATTCTCTTTGCTTTCTTGAGACCCACCTTTGTCACCTCAAAAAATCCTCAAGTTGGACCAAAGAAAAACATCCACTCTGGTCGGATTCCAGCAAATGTGAAATTCTACCTTGGGAAGAAAGGTGATCACAATGTTGATGGTAGCGGAGTGGAGCGCCTAGTAGCAGATAGATTTCCAGCGATTGATTTAAAGCCTGAGCACAAACTACTTTATTATCGTGCTCACGAAAAAGACTACGACTTGGCCCAGTTTGGTCAACACTGCCAGCGATTTTCTCTGGAGGAGCTGGAAGCATTCCTTAGAATCCCTGCAGACGATATTGAGCCAAAGGAGGGGGAGCTTGAGACTGTGAGTCCAGCTCAGAAAGGAGAGCTTTTGGAAAAGTTATTCAACGATTCCAAAACCATTTGCGATTTTCGTAACTTGCTCACATGCCACAAAAAGTTTCGAACATGCGCATGTGCTCATCCATCAATGGGTCTGAACCGAGAAGGAATTTGTGGAATAAATCTTGGCCATCCTTGTGAGCTCTCTGAACGTACTTTGGTGAAGTACAATATTCTCTTGACTCCAGAAACAAACCCCATAAAATGCTTGCTAGAGAATGCGGTTTGTACCCTGGATTTGGGTGATAACTTTGGTGCTGGTGTTAGTCCAATAAGAAAGGTGTGCCAATGTAGAGTTGGATTTTGGGGGGCTACTTGCAAAAGACGACGTGGTTCTTCCCTGAAAGGTTTGACAAAATCACATGAAACGTCCGACAAGCAGTCACACGGTGGGTCATCTCCAGAAGACTCAATGATTGCCGGAAGAGCACTTTGGAATCAAGATCAAAATGATGCGCTTGGAGAATATTTCATGCATCCGGAACAAATCAAAGATGCTCTTGTAGAACTTATGAAGAAAAAGGCTATGTATCCTCCAGGTAAATCTATAGTTTTTTTTATAGTTTAAACTTTAACACAATTTTGACTCGTCGTAAGCTTGTGTTGTAAAATGTAGAAAATCGTGAAGAGGAGGCGCAGAAACTTGTGAAAAAGTTGGAATTGGATTCAGACAAGGAAGAAATTGTGGTTCACGAGTTCCACCTAAGAAAACTGGCTCGGCTCGGCTTGGGAGATGCTTGTGATTCGGAACGTCAAATAATTTTGGACAATCCCCCGGTTGCGAAAGATGGCCTTCGATGGATAGATCCTGCAGCAGATGAAATAAAGGCATGGCAGCTAGGACTTCTTCAAGATAAGAAGCCCTTCTGTAACATTTACAAGTACCTTCGTTGTGACGAATCCACAAAAACTTGTCAGTGTAAACCTGGTCTTACAAGAGATGTTACGTCAGGTTTATGTGTCATTCCACTCGGCAATGATTGCGGCCCCGACTATGACACAGTTCTTGAATTTGATCCCTTGCTAGACAGGAAAAGATTTTCTGAAGCACTTCCGCCTCAATGCGTTGCAAAGACCGAGTGCAAGGAAATGCCCCTGTTCTTCCAAAAGAAATGCTGGTGCAAAGATGGTCAGAATTGCAACTCAGTGTTTAACGAAGACGAATACAAAAATACGGTTAGTGCCCTACAATCCAGATTCAGTTTAGGGTTGGGGGACCCTTGTGATCCGAAACTGCATCAGCAACTCCTCAGTTTCAAAGATAATGATGCCGATTCCAGCCATCACAGTAGGATATCTCTGTTTAAGGAAGTGATTGAGAATACGGAAACCCGTTTGTGTGACATAAACAGCTATCTCAACTGCAGCGACACTTCCCGAACTTGTGAATGTTGGAAGCAACTGAAGCCAAATAAGGAGGGGGAATGCGTTGCCATCAACATGGCATCTTGTGGAAGGACCTTTGAATATGGAAAATATTTGTACCCAAGTGGTTCACAGTTGTGGCAAGTTGAGAGAACATTTCAGGCTTCCTTTGTTCCAGATTGCATTCCAGGTGCTCGCTGCGCCGGAGGAGATGACTTGGAATGGGCTGGACGCTGTGTTTGCATGCAAGAATCGAAAACGGGCGAAGATTGCAAAACAAAGCAGTCAATTCTTGCTTCTGCCTTCAAAGCAAGTCGTATTCCCAGCAATAACGATGACGAAATGCACATGATTCGCGAGTTCTATGATCTCAACAAGCAAACCTTCCTGTTTGAGCAATTGATGACGCTAACAAACAATCAAGTTTGCGACCCAGACACAGGATTAAAGGTAGATCGAATTCTCAAGTTCTGGAAAGACGTTGCTAGCTCCGATGATAACGTGGCTGATAAGCAGACGCCATCCCATTACATTGCTGCCACGAAATGGACAAAGTTTCTGGTGAGTACGGTAGGAAAAACTGCTTCAATATGCAATGTCACTTTAGGGCTAAAATGTCATCACTCCACTCGCAAGTGCGGATGTTATCGGGGAGCCAGTTGGAGTGGGGAAAGGTGCTATTTGGATAGCGGGGAACGTTGTGACCCCAAACCTGGTGCTGGATGGGTGTCAGCTTGCGCTAGTGGCATGAAATGTCTTCAAGTACGGAGGAAAACAGTTTACTACCAATGCACCAAATGCGTGGATGGATTAGAAAACTGCAACGAAGACATTGACGACGAAGATGATTATGGGTTCGCATTTAATGCGGAAGCGGGTAGCCGAGACTTTCAGGAAGATTTCAATTGGGCTAGCAGAGGTCGAAGCTTAAGCTCAATGTCACAATTTCGCGGTTTGGGAGACGGAGTTTCAAATAAAATTGGCAATGATAATGGTGGAAATGAGAACAAAGTTCCCAAATCTTTCATCATGTCTCAACAATCGGAACCTCCTGAAGCTTCTAAATATTCAATCGAAGAAAAGACAATAAGTAACGAGAAAGTTAGGGAGGATGAAACGTTGACCCAAAGTCAAAAAGACAAGTTTACCCTGGAAATTGAGCGAATGCTCCATGAAATTTTGGGTCATCGGCTCTTACTCATGGGCGAAAAGTGCCGGTTGGATGAAGACCACGAACTTTCAGATATCCTTCCAAATCTCCCTATTTACGACATGAGAACCATCCCAAAGTCCTTACTGATGACGTACTCCAAACTCAGCAAACTTTATTGGAATGGCATCTCATTCTGTGATCGCAACAACTTTTTGCAATGTCTGAGCAACGAAGTCTGCGGCTGTTCACATACATTTGGACTCACCGAAGATGGGGGCGAATGTAGACTAATGGAAAGGAGGTTCTGCATTCTTGACGACTCCTCCAACACCAACCGAATCAAACTGAAAAGTACACTTCCGGACCTAAAATGTGTTGAGGGAACCACTTGCTTGAAGACTGATGTGGGAATGTCAATTTGTGTCAATATATCCGACGCACCCCAAAATCCAGTTAGGTTGGACAGAGCGCGTGGACAGTTGGAAGGTGGTGAAGAAGCAGAAAACGGTGCCATTTACCTGGCGTCATCATACAGCCAACGAGCTTACGCAATTATTCTCGTTTCAATATATTTTACTCTTAACTATTTTATTCCTCTGTAGTCAAAATACATGTGCCAAATGCAACCATGTATACTATGAGACATGAAAAAAGTCATCCTAAAAATAACGGAAAACTTGAGGACATATTCCGAAAATAGTTTATTTAACAACCTTGAAATAAGATTCACACAGTTTTGACTTTTAGCTTATCTCAATCCTCAATGTAGAAATTGTATAATGCATCCTCATCGACATCGCATTTTGCATAAGAAAATGCATGCACCGCATCGTTTTCATTGCAATGTACATATTATTCAGATTGCCGAGACGTTCAATGCAAAATAATTGCAAAAAAATGCATTTACTCTCCATATTATCTCATCTCGGATAAGGGTTCGGATCGGAAAGTATACCTGTTCAAATACATTAAGATATATTCCCAACCAGAAAATAGAGCAGAAGAACACGAGTATCCTTCGTGTGTAGCCATCCGGCATGTTATGGTTCGTTTTGATTATACACAAGAGGACAAGAAAGAATCTGATCGGGCTCAAAATATGTATTGTGCACATCCGTAGAGATCCACATGATTTTCCGCATTTTTCTTTCAGTTTTTCGAAATTGTGGTGTTCAGCTGTTATCTTCAACTTGCTTATCATCCCTGGGGTGTTTTTGAGTTGAAACTTGTTGGGGACAAATCTCCACCATACTGAATGTTTTTATTGTTTTGTGCTTTGGTTCGGTTAATTCAATACATTCAACAAATTAGTGACATGCTCGTCCCCTTCATTCACCACTTTTGGCTGTTGGTATTTATCGAGAAGGTCATGGATGACAGTTATCAGCATCAAGTGAAAGGGATACATTGATAACTAGTTATGGAACTAATGATGATGATACGGTGTTGCCGTTGTGTTGTTCCACCTGTTTGCAAATGAGCTGGGGAAGGGGGAAACATTTTTTGGAAGATGTGGGATTTGGTGACGAAGCTCATTTGGTTACCGTTTGAGGTAATGCAACGAATATCTCAGCGGGTCCTTCTCATAGGCCGCAGTGTTTATGGGAGTATGTTTGGAACTAATCCGGCAATCAAGCCACCGCCGACACCACCACCACCACCTAGAACTAGAAGGTCTTCATTTTCTCAATCCCCAACGCCAACACGTAGAACAAGTAGTATCATCAGTGATATAAATATCAGCATGGATGTGAATGCCACCAATTCATGGTCTTCAGAAGTTGAAAATGATTTAATGTATGTTGCCGAAACGAGTACCAACTTATCTTCTTTGTTATCAGCATCAACTGCTGAGCTTAGTGGTAATACTGGTGATGTGGAACAAGGCAGCGTTCTGGATGACAATAAAAGTAATCCTATCCTGATGTCGCGTGATGCATTTTCATCAAACATCGATGACCTTGAAACCGGATCCATATCAGATATTGTACAAAATACTCACTCACACACACCCGAGAATGACCAAGCAGCGGTAGTTGAGATGACTAATGAAATGGATGAAACGAAAAGAAAACGTTTGAGAGAAAAGGAAAAACGAAAATCGCGACGCCAGACCAACAAGACCAGTGTCGGTGGTAGTAATGACACTAGTAGTAACTCTGCAGCGGCTGGTGAAGGTTCGGATGCAGGACCACCTTCGAAGAAAGAAAAGACTTCTCAAGAGGATTCACAGGGTAAAGCAAAAGTATCAAGTTCCGTTGCATCTGAAGAGGATAAGCCAAAGAGGAAGAATAAGAGGAGACCAAAAAAGAAGGGTAATAAAAAGGAAGGTGATCAAGGCATCAATACGGAAGGCGACGATATGGGGGTTTATTTCAGGCCTAATTACTTTATTGCCATACAAGTTTCAAGTAAAGATGTGAGTTTCTACATATAACAAATATGATATGTGCTATCGATGCAAGTGCTGTACATAATCCAATTAATCTTTGTTGGGGGTATTCTGCAGATCCTGTCTAAAGTTAGTGAACTTCAGCAGTCGCTCACCGAAAAGACATTGTCTACGCCATGGCACGATTTAAAAACCACTGAAATATTCAAGGATGCAATGGTCCCTGTGCAAAAGCTGCATTTCACTCTACATGTAATGCATTTAAACGAAGAGAATGGAGATTTGGATAGGTGTGTGTTACTTTTAATATTTAATTTATCGCAAAACTGTAGTGTGTTTACCCGTTTTCTCATTTTCAAAGTATTTTTGGAACTTTCAGAGCGCAACAAGTTTTGAAAGATTGTTGGAGTGAAGTTTGTCAAGATTTTATAGATGATCCCATGGATTTGACAATTGAAGGCCTTGGACACTTTAAAAATAATGTAATTAGAAATATTAAAAACTTGAACCGAACCACTGTATTCATACCTAAATTGTGAACCAGCAATGTGACTTCTGCAATTCACAATTCTAATTTCTGCAGGTCCTGTTTGCTCAAATAAAAGAGGAGAGACACATCTTACGCTTGGAGAAACTATCTTATATTTTTCAGAAGAAATTCGCAGAATTAAAAATTTCCGGTGACCCAAGACCATTCAAACCGCACATGACGATCGCCAAAATATCTAGGTCAAATAAATTACATAAAAAGGTACGTAGAATGGCAATACGAACAAAGTTCTGAAAAGTATTTAAGCCATTGTTAAATTCATTATAATTGTTATTCAGAAAATTCGTGCATTTCCTCCTGAAATGTGGTCAGGATGCGAAGAAACACATTTTGGAGTCCAGCGTATCAACAGTTTACAACTTCTATGCATGGCAGGTGAAGACAAACTTACCGGATACTACCGCTGTTTGAGTCAACTCTACTTTCAGGATCCGTTGCTAAAAAGTGCACCCTCTGCAGAAGTTTCCTTGAATGAAAATCAAGTGAAAGCATTTCCGTCCGATAGTGATCATCAGCAGAAAAATAGTTCGTAACCTCACAATAGTAGCAGCTGCATGGCTTCACAGGCTAAGCTTTAAAATAAATATTATTTCGTTTGTTCCTAGTTTTATAGAATTAGTTCAAACATGCCTGAAGGCTAATTAAGGTGAAATATCCGCCAAACTATATATAAATGTTAGCTTGTGTCTGTTTCTGTTTCTTGTTATAGCTCATGTGTTATCGTCTGGTTCAATTATGAACCAAGTCTCTATTACAAAAACACTTTATGAACCTCGCAACAAAATAAAAACAATTTTTACAAACAAGTTACCAATAACAGGAGTATGCGTAGGCGGTAGCCAATTTGCCATTTTTCAATCACAACTCATCCAAAAAGCGTATAAGATTACTACTAAGATAAGCATGTCGTTGAAAAAGCAGATCCACGAAAGTTGCCTATTGATACGCTTTTTATTGTCATGAAACAGAAGACAAGGCCAACTAGGCATTAAGCAAATTATTACAAATTACTGTCCACGATCACATCCCATTCCATCCAATCCCTTTTCCCATTTCAAGATTCAAACACGTTTTCTGTATTTCTTAGAAAAGTAGCTCATTAAAATAAATTGAAGGTAAAATGGCCACTGTTCCATCAGGAAACAAGCTCAGTGAAGGGCGTTCCTCTATTTCTACTCCAGTGGACATGCTCTACCCTTTCGGGGGCAAACCTCAGGCTATTCCACGTGTATCACGAAAAGTTCATCCAGAGCAAGAAAAGCTTGATAAGATGTTCGAAATAATGTACAGAGATCATGAAGTCAAGCATGGCTTTTGGAGCACCAAACGACGACTCCGGCTTAATTACATTTCTCAACGTATATTTTTCACGTGTGCCGTACGTCCTTCCATTTTGCTTTAATTCGTAGTTTAGACTATTTTCTACATTCTTGTAGAAACTGGTAAGCTAACACACGTTTATGTAGATTGCTGGAATTATCTTGACGGTACTTACATTACTTTGGAAAATCCTCCTAGTGGAAGTTCAGAACATTTACGAAGTGAAAGTTGTAGACTCAAGTACTTCTATGGTAAATACAACGGTCGAAGTGCGGACACCATTTATAGAAGACATCAAGCTTGTGAAGGAAGGACTTCTGTTCTACCTTCTTGGTACATGTCTTTTAGCTATAGGAGGCATATGGTCGTATGTTACAATGGACGAAGATTTTCATCGCAGAGTTATGCTTTTTTGCTTTGTGAGTGATTTTAATGAAACATTCATTTAGGTCTATAATGTAGTACTTCAGTCTTGACATTTTTTCGGCTCTCTATGCAGAGTTTAATCATTTTGATCCTTTCCACATCCGCGATGGTTGTCGGGCCCCTGTTCCCGATGCTTACAACCAATTCCAACGATGAAGCACAAAGTCTTGAGAAAAATGAATACATGTCTCGTGAGCAGGCTGTGATAGGATCAATTAAATACTTTCGTATGTGATCAAGATTGCAAACATTACTTAAATCTCATAGCCTGTTATTAACACTTCCTTCCGCGTATAGGCAACGGTCAGTGTGCAAATATAGACAAATTAACGACAGGAGTAGATAAAGAGAAAGCATTCGGAATGGTAAATGAGCACAGTGAAAATATGTGGAAACACAGAGTTATGATTTTCTTAAAAGATTTATTTGTACCACATCACACATGTTATAATAATATTCTTTCAGAGAACGTTTTGCGACATTATAATGCGATTAATAGTCATGTTCCACTTTATGTGGTTGACAACTTTGTTCCCCATTATTGCAATTATTATGAATCTGCTGCAAATAATCGCTAACAAGAAATACTGGGATATGAGAAAACTGTGCCAGTATAAAAGTCGGACTTCAGAGCAAATCAAAGCGGACAGGTGTACGAAGGACTGATGTCACTGATGACTCATCAGTATCTCCAAATTAATATAACTTTTTTCTGTCGGCAGGAGCTGCCTCTTATTACACGATGTACGTACCCCTAATTTTGTTAGGCGTATTAAATTTTTCTTTTTAATAAAAATAAATAAAATTTCTTTCTACAGCACATAGCACATTTAGATTATCTTAACAGAAAGTTAAACTTTCTCCTAAGAGAATGGTCAATCAGTAGGGATTTCAAGTATTTGGCAAATCCTGTAATTAACATTGCTGTAATGACCATTATTCCACCAGTTAAACTAAAAATTGGAAAAATTAGAAATAGTTATTCCAACGGGACTTTTGAACAATCCAAATAATATACACATTTTTTCAATTCACCTGAAAGCATCAGGTATGATTCCCAAGAACAAGAATTGCCAAAGAAATGCATACAGAGATTCCGAAGTTCTGGCTATAGAAATTGGTCCAGCATTCTCGTATTTCACAGCGAGGACAAAGCAGGTTTGTCCCAAGAATGTTAAGAGCATCAGCGCAACAATGAGACAAATGTCTGTTGAGTTATTAGGAATGCTGAAAACGCCCAAAGCGACTGCTAACATTCCAGCTTCAAAAACTCCCCATGTTCCACCCACTAGCATCATTAAGGCAAAGTGTGTCTTTCTAATTTTCCTCATGAGAATCAAAAATGTGGCAGTGCAGAGCAAAGCCCCAATTGCATACATGGTTCCTTCCTAGATAAAAAACAGAAAATAGTAGTATATGCTCTGCTGCACTCAACTAACTATAAATATTTAGTATCTGTGATAATTTCGTCTCACCAAGAAAACCATATTAAACTCAGATTTTCCGGTGATCACTGGTGGCCGAGCAATGACCACAACTCCTAAAGCTGCGACAGCCGCTAAAATCACAGACACAACTCCACATTGTTCCTTGAGACAAAAGTGGGCGAGAATGGTGACTACTACTGTATATGCTGAGCATACAACAGTGGAATCGGCAATTGGTATAAATTGAAGTGAGATAAATCTAAAAATTGTAGATGTGCATCCTAGAACTCCTTGCATCTATGGGCAGAAAATACGGATTACATAATATACGAATACATGTCACAAAACTGTACCCATAAAATAGCTCTTACAAGATATGCCAATAAATTCTTCCAGTTCCCTTTTTTCGTAATTGGCCACAATGTTTCAAATACCTGAACTTCAGTACACTTCTCAAAGTAAATGGCAATGGGTAAAGAAGGAATAAGAATCCCACCATACCTCCACATCGTTATAGTGAACGGATGGTGGCCATGATTTTGTTGAAGAACTTTTGCAAGTACAACCGTCGCAGAAAAAAACAAACTGCAGAGAAGGGCAAACACTAGACCGATATAGCGACGCCATCCAGTTTTCTGGACTATTGCATTTGTTATGTTGGTGTGTAATTTCTGGTGGGTATCAAGAGTAAGATCCGCTTCCGGTGAAAACTTTTCATCTTTCGTGATCGGAGGCTGAAACGGAGTTGTCTCTGTAATTGTATTTTTGTCATCTCCATGTGATGACATCTCTCAATGAAGGACAAGAGTTGAAGCACTTCAATCAGTACGTCATACCAATTTGTTAATCTGCACGTAATATAAACACATATTATAATACATATTATTTGTATTGTCGCAAAACACAATATATCTAGCTTTTCCTAGTCACTAAAAAGTAGACAAAGTGAAATCAACTAGTGAAACCGGAAGATTAACTTTTATTTTCATGCACTATTTATCTGCTGCTGTCCGTAGTAAATTTTGATATTAATTATGATCAATTTTAAATGCTATGATGACAAATGAGCAATGCATGTTTAATCTTTACCTTTACTTTGCATATTAATCCGTGAACAGTTGTAATACATTAATTTCTAAGTATTGCTTTAAGAATCATACAATGTGCACCTACTCCTATATTAATACTCCACACAAACGTTATCAGATGCCACAGATACAAACTAACCATGTGTATCTGAAACTGAAGCTTCAAGCGACTTGTATGTGAATGTTGGCATGTGGTCTGCAGATTTGCTGAAATAGTAAAACTACTATCCATGTGCACAAATATGTGATTTTGGTCGCACAGCACATCATGTCAGTGATGTGATGAGGTTGCAAGTGGAGGAATGCCAGATGTAATGGATTGAATTCACAGTGTTATGCAATATTTTATACTATATATTGTGTTTTGTAATACAGATGCAGATACACATCAAAAATATTGAGAGTTCGTGCAACGTACAACTTGAATGAAAGTATATGATTAATGCTGAACGAGGGTTTTTGGTATGATTGACATTTAGAGTTTTATTATATATATACATATGTAGACTAACTGTTATGAACTGCATTTACAGCATTGCCAAACAATGTACTGAATCGTCGGATCCAAAAACTGTCATTATTATTCTATATTATTAATGAATTTACTCGAAGCATTCGCACGTACAAAAATTACATTAATTTAATATGATCAGTGCTGGATAATAACTAGTTTGTTGAACGATGAAAGAATACTTGTCTGGTTGAGTAGGTACAAAAACAGTTGGAGCAAAGGTCATGTTACGTCCCACAAATAATTTACTTCAATAGAATTCGCAATCTCTTCTTAACACGCTCATCAGTCGGAAGCTCAGTCAGATACTTGCAGTAACCTGTTCCTATCACTGCCACCATTACCAGCAGACATCCTACAATACTGTAAAATAAATCTAATTATTAATCCGCAGTAATTCTCATACTACTCCATTCAGACAAGTACGAGTATATATCTGTATCTAACCTTATCATATCTGGGACAACGCCAAGGAATATAAACTGCCACAAAAATGCATAGATTGATTCCGACGTTCTTGCAATAGAAAGTGGACCAGCCTTCTCATACTTTACAGCGAGGACAAAAAACGCCTGTCCAAGAAATGTCAGTAGACACAAGACTATGATAAGGATGATGTCCGTTTGATTGTCAGGAATCTTGAGAATTTCAAGTATGTAAGCTGCGATCCCACACCCAAACATTCCAAACGCTCCTCCGATAAGCATCATCAGGGCAAAATGAGTTTTTCTAATTTTCCGCATGAGAATTAGATACATAGCTGTACAAATCAGTCCGGACCCTGCTAAGATTGTTATTTCCTGTTGGATTCGGAATGAAGACAGTAATTTAATCTGACTTCTTTCTACGTATGTATTTATTATGGGATTAATTTCCAATAAATATGAGCACCAAGAAAGCAACGTTAACTTCAGACTCTCCTGTCAAAATCGGTGGCCTGGAAATGATAATCACGCCTGCAGCAGTGGTCAAAGCAAAAACCACCGACATCACGCCACATTTCTCATTGAGACAAAAATGCGCAAGAATTGTGACAACGACGGTGTATGACGAAAACACAACCGTTGAATCCGCCACAGAGATATATTGAAGGGCAATGCATCTCAAGAATGTTGATGCGCATCCCAATACTCCCAAAATCTATTGAAAGAGATCACATTCAATGTGGTTTAAGTTGTTACCTATGGTCATGTTTTTATTGGAAGGCTAGGCAGGCACACCATATAAGCTATCAAATTCTTCCAGTTCCCCGATTTCTCTATAGGCCGCAAAGTATCAAAGACGTCAACTTCAGTATACTTTTGATAGTATAGAGCTAATATTTTTCAAGACAGCAAGTCATTTTGGGCAATATTTTTAATTTCTTTCAAATTTGGATATGTTGTAGAG
>JAQGAP010001163.1:0-22312 GCA_034697805.1 Orchesella bifasciata | reverse complement strand
ACACTTGAGTGTACTTTCCATGTGAACCAAATGCTACACCCGTTAAATTAAATGCACGGCCCAGGTTAACGAGTTAAAGTAATTGAAGTTAAAGCAAGGTTAGTAGTCAAGGAACTAATTTATGATGCTAGCCGCGTTATTGACATTACGAATGTATTGCTACATTCACTATCACCTTCTTGAAAGCATCTTGCATTAGCATTTTAGTAGATATCAGTCAGTAGTGATGCTGGTGCTTAATTTTTGCTTTCATTTTACAATTGCACATTCCTGTATGAGGACGACGGGGGTAGTCGTAGACCTACGTCGTTGGTGTCCAATAAGCTTAATCCTTGCATAGTCACACAGTCGCACACCTATAAAACATTTTGTTGAATAACCTCTGGACGTTATTATTAATGTTCAAACGTAACTCCTCATTAAAACACTCATTATAGTCAGTAGGCATTTGTGCTGAACATAACTACTCTAAATGTCGGTGAAATGAATGCTTCAGTGGAAACCTTCTCAATGTGCAACAATAGATTTCCAGTAACAAACGAAGGACATGCTTTCCCTTTTTAAGAAGAACATGCATAATGCCATTTCTAGATGCTTTATGCCACACATGCAGGGAACGAGCATTACAGTTAATTTTCAACAACATCTTTATTGTCTATCAACAATATTACGCCGTTACAAGTAGTTTAACTATTAGAATACACAACAGTTTTTGAGTTTCTTTTCAACTACATATATATTAACTATATGTTTTCATATTTCATGTGAGAAATATTATTTTTGTAAGTTTCATTACGACCATTCTCTTCTCATGCCTCATATAATATCCAATACACCTAATTATAATCTTATACTCCATTGACTCCATGCATGCATAATAATATACATTTACAATAGAATACGCAAGAAACATCATTATGACATCCATATACCCAATCAAACTAGTATTTTTTTACTACCCTAGAATATTATCATTATTATATAGATTTACAAATATAGATCGTTATGTAGGTTGGTAAAGTTTAATCATTAATCATAGTGATAACGCTGATTGATATTAACATTTTGCACATTATAATAATTATTTATAATGCGAGAATTTTTTTTATTGTTTTAGACACATGCCTTAGAAAAATGAAGCTTTGGATAAAACAGACTTCATCTAAAAATACTATTAATCCACACTCTTTTCTTTAAGCCTCCGCAAAGTTGAAACAAGTGTTTTAGTGATGTTGAGAGTAATTTGCGCTCAACCACACATGGATACTATTTGACCATCTGGCTCGTACCGATGGCATTCCTTGTCAATCAAAAAAACTCAATAACTCAATAGCGATTTGCATAGAGAAGCAAATCGGACAGAAATAGAAAAAAAATTAAAGTTTAAATTTCGTCAGCATTTTTAATTCTGTTTTAGGATATGACAAAAACAGTCCATTTGAGCTTGCATAATATGATTTTAACTTTTAGCTGCTTAAGAAAAGCTAGTCTCTGGCTGCAGAAAATAAGGCTAGCTTTTCCATGCATTATGAAAACTGTTACTGCACTATTAGAATGATTCCGAGGAGGCAAAACTTATTCAATAATTATTAAAAATAACTGATGATACATATATTAAAGACACAGACAACATTAATTCTTGGTAGCACATAATTAGTACTCGTATGTAACGTAAGAACATAACTGATCTTACAAAAAAAACATCACTTTGACTAGTTACATAAAAGCGATTTTATAAGGAACAAGACCAGTTATCTTTTATGCCGTATACGACGATGTTACCGATACCGTTTGTAGCTAAACATAAAATCCACACCCCCCACACACACACAGTTTATACGAGTTGACATAATTGATCATTTGTCTTAAACTACAATGTCTTTGCATAATTTCAACGTGTAATGCAAGATCATATTGCTTCGTAAACGGACTAATACATAAAATCAAGGTACGGCTGGTATAACACGAGTTTTTAAAATAATTACTTATCAGAAGTATAATATGGAATGACTAGTTTCAAATACACATGCTTTCAATAATGTAAGTTTGTTCCTGCCGCTACATTTTACCCACAGAAATTGCCTTGCAAGAAAAGCTTTTTCAGTAAATTTTCTTGACTAACAAAGAGAACCATATAACCATAATATAAATGCATAATATGTATAACTAATGTCTATAATAATTTAGTATTGTTCATAATAAATAATGCCTCAAGAAGGTACTTCAGTTCACCATCTTGATGTTTTGGTCTCTTATTGTTCGATGAGTTCATTTTAAATTCATTTAAATTTCTCAACTAAATTATAATACTTGAGTCTTTAGATGACTTTCTCCTCACTTCATACATAACGTACCTAGTGCAAAATTCTTTTGTGAATTCCTGATTTCATTACAACATTTTAGTAACTGATTTAACCTTTGAACGAACATTAGAAGTATTAAAAACTGATTATACTAGCGGCTGAAATACTACGAAAACAGTAACACTACTTATCTGTTGTGCTAATCATGAAGGTTATAAGTGCAGTACGACATTGATGATGAGCATTGACTGAAATATAGCTACTACAGCCAGCAAACATAAACTTACATAATCAAATTCCAGTCCAGTATACTTTTGAAGACAAACTACTTTCCTAAACACACAATGTTAAACAACATTATGAACATGCCAAATCTTGAAGTAATCAGTTCCTCTGACTGAACATGTAAGCAATACCAAAGTTTTGCCCATTGCTGACAAGCAAAAGATTCATAAGACATTATAAACATACAGTTAATGCACGCGCAGAAATTGAAATTACTGCTTATAAGTTGTGTGTAACAGGTTAATGGTAAAATATTGATACATACACTACAACGTGACTACGCTCCATATAAGGGATTCTTTTACAATGAAAAAACTGTTGAGGACTATAGGTTAAATCTAAATCTTTAACATTCTACTACCTGTGCTTTCCTTTTTTTAGTACATAAATTTGTCCAGCAACAATCTTATTTTTACTGAGCCATCTGCTCCACATGAAAACAGTCGTCGACTTCCTTCCAATGATAACTGTGTAACACCTTGACCAGGAATGTTTTTAAAGAAGCCGGATCGTGAATGTTCCGCTGGAAAAACTGCCCGAGCCTTTCCGTTAAAGTCCCAGACTTTTATATCACCATCAGCAGCACCAGTACAGAAAAACTCCTCCGACGGATCCAAACACAAACACTTTATTGCACTTTCATGACCTGTAAATAACAGAATTATTTCATTAACTGAACTCAATGAATAGACCATAGACTATTTGACCTCATATGACGACTAAATACCTTGGAATCGGTGACGCAGGGATCGTTGTCGGACGTCCCAAATACATACAGCACCTTTCTTGCCAGCAGAAATCAAACTTTGATGCTCTTCAGAATAAGAAAGAGCCACACACCCCTATATTGTCATCAAAACGAAATAATTACTTTGTGAAGTGTGTCACGTTAAAATACGTTAACTTAACAATTGGTAAATTAATTAATTCAGGGCATACCTGTTCATGACAGGTGAATGAAGCTATCAGAGCCTTCTTCATTGGCATTAATGTATCCCAAAGAGCCACATTTTTGGATTCCGTACTTATTCCACCACTCGCTATTAGACTGGAGCTCCCAAGAAACACAAAATCACTTGTCTGTTTCGAATGGCACTGCACAGTCTACATATAAAACATAAAAATAAATAATTATCTATGTACAAGCAAAGTCATGACAGTCATCACTGCTGAACAATAATTTTATTCTTACATAAAATGGTCTAGGATTTGCACCGATTTGCCATAAGCTAAGCCGTCCATCACCTACAGTGAAACAAAAAAAATTGTTTACAGCCAAAATTGTTTATTAAGAGATTGGACTTACCAGATGGAAAAATGAATTATTCGCTTACCATCACAGACGCCAAACTTGTTTCCGTGAAATCGAATTCGGTTAACCTTTGCGAATGTCCCAGGAGGTCGAGGAACAGCAACTGGCTGGGCATGCGAAAATTCCCATAACCGAACTGAACCGTCCTGACTTCCAGAAAGATCTGTATGGCAATAAATTGAATAAAAATTTGAAAAATACACAATTACTGACGTGATATTGTTGCTGCATAAAATCTCTACTTACATAAAGGAAGTGTAGGATGAGACGCCATACGTCGAACTCCGTCAACGCGGTGTTTCAGTATCTAAAGAAAAACAGAAGATGTGTAACTTTTAGAATTGAATCAGAATTATCAATGATATTATTAATCTTAATGCATCTGCAAAACTGGAAATAATTAACCACCAAACAACAATGTCTCAGAAGTAATGAAGTAAAACAAGTTGGAAGTTGCAGAAAGCGCACAAGGTTATTGACTTGCTAAAGTAAAATTGCTTATTTACTATTATAATTGTACATTAGCAGAGACAAGATAAAGTGCAACATTTCAAAATTAGATTATTATAAGCCTCAACTTTAAGCAGTCAACAGGGAAATACAAATAGCAAAGTTAAATAATTCATAATACAAAATAAAATATAATGGAAATGTAATAATAACCAACAAAATAATCCTAAGCACATAACAATGGCTTTTGACATCAGTTAAGTAGTGAGTAATACAGCTTGAATTTGTTTACCGGAACCATAAATCGTCGTGAACGCTCATAGACATACTGGACAAAGTTAGGATTCGTACAGCCATGGAAAGTCACTCCTTTTATCTATGATGATTGAAAGTATTAACAGCAGCAAGTAGCAGTAAGAAAAGGAGAAAGACAGAAAGATGGTTCACTTTCACACATTATGAGCAAAGTTTAAGTAAATCCGCTATTTGCCGCATTGTATAATATAGTATTTATCAGCATTGTTAACAAGATTGCTTGTAATTAATTACATGGTAGATTAAATGCATAGAACTATCACAGGTCAGTTAATCCATTGGACGAGCACGGTGACATTATTAAAAGCTATTTAAAATACATTTCTGATGTTCTTACCAATGAATGACTTCCTTTTTGAGGTCTTTCGACATTCTCTAATACTTTTCGATCTGACGGACTCTGGACAACCAAATATGAAGAGTTAGATAACGTCTCCGGATCCCTAAATAGCACAAACGCAATGTATAACTGGCATAATGAATAATAAATTGATGTAACATTACAAAGGATATGGCATCAATACTTGTATAGATTTATAAGATCAAGTTCAAACTGATCTTCAAACTTCCAACTTTCCATCTGCAATAATACACTAACGTCCAGTTCTTGTATCTCTTTTGGAGTCGCGAGAGCCATTAATCCATTGCCAGACTATTTATAAAGTAAAAGTCAACAAAGAGTAAGTAAATTATGCAAACAAAAGTTGAGTTGAAAGCGATCAACTATTTCAACTTCACCTGATTTAAACAGAACGCAGAAATGGATTCGTGGTCCTTATGGACAATCCTGACAGGCCCTGAAGGTATGCATTCATCCTCAGATTCTTCACCGGTCCCGTCTTCTTTCTTGGTTACTCGTCCATCATAAGTCATATCACCAAACAACGAAAATGTGTCTTCAGGCCTCTTCTTTCCAAACACAAACCGGATAAAATAGTTCTGTACATCCTCTTCTCTAACTAAAAAGGTCCACAGTCTTCTAAGGCCGAAAGTTGATTTCTTAGACCTAGTAAATATGTTATTGTTCAGTCAATCCGGATATAATGCATTGAATAAAAAACGTTAAGGATATATAATGTTCTTTCGTATTAAACATACAAGAAAGGCGTATTAGATGGCTCAAGTAGAGCCCTGTATTTATGGATAGGTGGTCCAGAGAGATTTTCTACAGTTGCGTTCTGGAGGTAGTTTAATGGAGCAGGAGAGACCGCTTCTAGTTCTTTAAAAAGCTGCTGTTCCCAAACTGTAAATACTCTCATGACTCCATCCAGAAAAGGACTTATATGTGAAAGCTCTGCAGCATCGATTCCAGCAATTTCTACAATTCGCTCCAGTTCTTTTCTGGCTAACTTTACCGCAGCCAACCGCATCAATCTCCATGAATAAGAGAAAGGATCATCTCCCTCATTAATGCGTGTGGTATTTGTGTTTGTCTTCATTTTTGGTTCCCAACCCATTCCATCGTCCTCCTCTTCCTCTTCTTCCACTTCTTCTTCTATGTCTTCCTCGTCTTCAGAGTCGACAGCTGTAACGTGTCCGTCTAAGGCTTCAGTGTCGAATTTAGGTTTGGGTTTACCCATTAGATAGCCAAATATAGGAATCTCTGGAGGAACAAATTTTTCTCGGAAGCTAGGTCGTTCTTCCTATTAACATAAAAGTTACAATTATAATATTATACTAACAAAAATTTCATTTAGTTAAGTATTCTCCCAATAAGAATGAGCCACATTAAACCAATATAAAAATTTCCCACAGTCCCCACCATAAACATTAACACCAGAAAGAAAACAACACAACAAACATTCTTGCCTTAGCAGAAGCAGTAGGTGTTCTTGGACTAGTAAGGGTAAACTGCTGCCCCAATAATTTCATGTTAAACTTCATGCGTGCTTTATTCAAGCTTGCAAATGTTGTCCACACGGAAGACGGAGACGTATCACCACCATCTTTATCAGACGACGTGCTGAGGGTCTGAGGCTGCAGATTCGCACCGGTACAAAATATATATAAAAATATTACACTAACTTACTAGTAGTTACTATATTAATAGTTTACATCCCACACTGGCAATAAATATTAATGTCACAATTAATTATTGATTATTGCTAAGCTTAATTTTTATAAGCCCTCGCTTCAGTCTTACATGGAGCTGATGAACGGGAGGAAGCTTAATTTGTCTCTTTGTTCCTCCACCAAAAATTGACGAGAATGCTGTAGCATCCATTTTCTTAGCCAGAAGTCTAAAAATTGCTTTGGCATCACAAATGGCAATACTGTGGACAAGTATACTTGAAAATACGGCTGCATAACATTCCACCAGTAAGTATTTAAGCTTCGGACTTTCACCGTCTTCTTCTCTTGACAATATTCCTCGTAGTATAGACACCCCAGGCCATTTATCTGGCGTTGAAATGACCTTTTCTCCAATGCCATCAATCGCACCAGTACCAGAACTACTCCATCTTCTTCTACGCGGTGCATACAACAATGATACTCCAACATCTTTTGTTGTTTCACCTTCGGAATCACTTAAAGCTTGAAAGAGGCAAGCACTAAGAGCTACGGCAGAGTCGCGTAAAACTAGGACCACCCTGTTAAAGAAAAACATTAATTCTGTAGTAACATAAGATGGTTTTTGGTTTTTATATAGTTCAAACGAGTGCTGAATTTACTATTACCTCCAATCACAAACAACGGCACTCATTTCCTCCTTGGAATCTTCGGAAACTTCGGACCCTTCTTCATGCAAATCAGATGACTTTTTAATAGGGGAGCCATCCGATGCATTGTAAATTTCATCTTCGTTTAACTCATCCACATCAGCATCTGTTTCCTTTTTTGACTCTTCTACTTCCTCATGTTCTAAACCTTCTTCAGATTTCGCAGCATGAGATTTAACAGATGATTCAGCAACTGATTGTTTTCGATTCAATTGAGATTCGTCCTTTGGCAATGGAAATACGGGAGCCGCAATAAGTTCACATATAGTGTGCAAAATATCACGAGCGGATGACTGAATGAATGAAACTGCCGTTTTTGTTGGATTTGCAACAGCAGAAAGTAATGGAAACTCGGAATGAAGAAATGGTAACGGAGATACTAGCGACGGTCCAGTTCCACTACAAGACAATCAAAATACATAAAATATGGAGACTTGAATCAAGTAAGTATAACATAATTTCATGTATCCTAATATTCCTAACCTACCTTGATTTTTCTTTTTGAAGTTCATCAAGTAGAAAAACTAATTCAATGTAGACTGGGGCCAGTGCGTGAGCGTGTAGCCTAGAAAAAGCTAAAAGTGTAGCCAGCAAGTGCCGATTTGCTTTCAGCCATCTACTACGTCTTGTTATAACACCCATCTTCCACTCCAGATCCAACTTTTCTGACAGTAAAATATCATGTAATCCACTGCTATGGGTATCAATTTTGGGCGTTAAGCTCCTGTAATATTTGTAACATTAAAACAAAAATGTTTTAGCGAGTTTTTATTTAATTTATTTCGGATTAGGGATTAGGTTCGTTTTTGGTTACCTGTCCCGCATGTTCCATTCATCATCAATCACTTCGTCATCATCGCTTTGATACTTGCACAGCTCCTTTAACGTTGGCACCTGCAAATTTCATAGACAGCCATTAATACAATTCAATGTACGATGTAATGTATACACTCCGACGTAGCTCCAAGATATATCATATCTAACTTGTTTTTCGAGCCAAGCGTAAAGGTGCAGCCTTAATTCTGTTCCTTCGAGTTGTCCGGCAATACTAACAATCTCTTCGGACATCAATTTTAAACAGCTTGCCAATTTCAGCTCAACAGCTATGACAGTTTGTGGATCATTTAGGTCTTCTTCTAAATCCTCAACTGCAACACTATCTTCATCCTTTGAAACACTCTTGTTTAGTTGATTGTGGCCAGATTTCTGTAAACTGTCTCTGTGGTTAACAACTACTGCTTCGTCACTGTTTTTATTTTCATCCTCCGAATTTTCATCATCATCCCAATCCAGCTTAAGTTCATCATCTTCCGCCTTCTTTGATGATGAAAGGGCTGATGAACCCCAATCGAAGTCAACAGTATTATCTTCTACAAAGGTTATTAAAGGAAAACAATTAGAATTCGATACAAATAGAGTTTAACTGTACACATAATAAAAGTGATTTGGATCTCACTTTTGGTTTCCTTTGGTCCAAAATCCAAAAGTGAAGTTCCTGTACCACTGTCATTCAATTTTCCTGGTGCAGTATGATCTATTTCGTCAAAACCAGATATTTCGCCGGATTCAATTTGGCTATCCAAAGTTTTCCCAGATTTAATTGGAGATCCTAGTTTGCTGTCCAATTTTTGATACGCTTTTGGCAACTGTGATAAAACATGAATTGCTAACGTGGGACAACCAGCTGCATAATGTTCATGGGCTGTAAAGAAATAGAGCCTTCTTTCTTGAGAATTTAAAGCCAAAGTTCCTTTTGCTTTGTTCTGGCGAACTAGTAGCGGGTGGCTTCGGAGAAAAACATAGAAGTTGAAAATTCTAGGTGACATTTTCGTTTCCAGTAAGATATCAAGGCTAGACTGGTACTCCTTCAACATCCATAAAGCAATTGAACACAAGAACGGGTCCCTTTCAGCTTCACCAACTTCCCCAGGTCTCGGATTGATGATTTCCTACGAACATTCAAATGAAAGTTTGGTTAAATTCGAACTTCAACTTTGAACCAAAATTCATCAATACATGCAAATATAAAAAAATAAAACATTACAGTTTGTAAAAGATTCTTCACGGATGCAGGAATTGGATCCAAATCTCCACCATCATACAAACGAGCAATCACGAGTGCTAACTGAATATCCTTTAATTTTGCTAAGCAAACTTCCAGTGCATCTTTCAAACTCCCGGAAAGTAAAAAGAATGCTGCAGCGTGTTCAAATCTTTGCTTTCCTAATAAAGCATATGCATTTTTCAATGCAGCTTTTCTCCATCGCTCCTGGCTAAAATCGTTTTGGAAAAACGATTCCATTTTTGTATCCCTCTTGGATCGGTACAATCCCCACAACAGTGTCTTCTTCTTCATAGCCAAATAAAATATAGCAGCATCCATAGGATCTTGTTCACGTTGAAATGCATGTTTCCCCAACTTTTCCATACAAAGACGGAGTGTTTGATTGTTTCGAAGCCACCATCCAACTCCTATTTCCCTCAATTGTTGCCAAGTCATATTCCCTTTCTGATATGCTGGAATAAGGTTAAGAATATCTTCCTGAGATTCTGAATGAAATGCCCAAACCACATCTGAGGTAGAAATTCCTTGTTTTTGCAGTTGTGCTCGTTGAGCTGGTGGCAAACAACGAATTAGGTATGTGTACTGTTTGACAACAATGAGGAATCTTAAACCACACTCATCAAGAGAATCTGAAAAGAAGAAAGTTAACAGGTATAGTAAATGTTGAAAGTTAACGTTTAACAAATTGTAAGTCATTTAACAGCTTACCTGGTGTTCCATCATGGATATGTGACTGCTGCACGTCTCTATGATCGAGACGGGTTCCAATAGCCGCCACTGTATCTGCTAATGCAAGTAAATGCATCTGATCTAATGAAGTTAACCCCGGAAGCTGCGTATGAGTCAAAACACGTGACAGTTGTCGAGACTGCCTTTGACCAAATGTCAATGGTTGATTATCACCGCTTGTAGATCGTCGTCGCTTACGACCCTCAGTACCAGTACCCATACCACCTTCGTCGTCATTTTCAACAAAGTCGTCAAAAACAGATTCATCCAACGGTTCCTCAGTTGTTTCCATATTAAAAAGATCATTGTAATCCTTCTGTAATTAAAAAGTTTTCACATGTACCATATTTACTCTCTACACCATAATAAGGTATACTAAAATGTGGCAGTAATATCCTCCACAAGTTATGCAGATAAAGTTATGAGTATGAGTAAAGTAATAAGTACCGTTTTATCCTCAGACAAAGGTTGATTTGTCTCCTTTTCTGCACTTAACAACATCCACAGAGGCACGGGAGGAATTGTTCTCATTTCAGCATAGTTTAAACTTAAGTCCTCCGGTTGGAAAATCACGGAGTTTCGGTGCTCAAGAGGACTTGGAGGAGTAGGACCGGGATAGCTAACAGACAAGCAACGAGATCTTGAGTAGCTTCGCTGCCGACCATCTTCGTCGTGCAACAAGGAATTTTGTCTCTTCAAACTCCCTGCGCCACCTCCAAGGCACCTAAAATTTAAAGTTCAAAGGCTTGTTTGAAATTGATTTTACACCTTGCATAACACTACAAGTCCCCAAAGTATAGAAATTGTGCGCATACCTTACTAAATGTGCTAGTATAACGCGAACCCATCTAGCTTTACCAGAGTTTAACATTTCCAGCAACTGCGACGGGTGATATTGTGGCAGAACTGGGTAACAATGTCGTGTATACTGGAAAAGTCCAACACTTCCAGATAACAATGACAGTTCAATGTGAGGTCGATTAGATTGTTCCCCAATTTCAGTATGCTGCCTGTTAAACTTTGATGTAGACGGTAACAATGTACTGACATCCTACGTGAAATAAAGAAACGTTGAAATTTGTGAAAATTCATTTCCATTTCCCTTTCCACCTTCATTTTTGAAACAAAGACCTACCGTGAGATTTTCTAATGCCCATTGGGAATATACTTGCATTTCATTCCTCATCGCTACAACGCAAACGGCATGAATCCATCCAAACCTTACTGGAAATGGTCGTAATCCATCAGCAGAACTTAATTTGAAAGCATGAAGGGGAAGCCAGTACTGAGATTTACACGATGCCGTTGAAGGAAGAACTTTAGCACCGAATGTAACCGAAGGCTCTCGACTGACATGGGCAAATAAGCAAACCTGCAATTTAAGATTAAGAACTTGAAAATACTGTTGTAGTAAAGGAAATTGATCCTTTCATCCAATCTGTTGTGTTTAATGTTGTACCATATCAGTAATAGCAAGCGCCAAAATGTGTTGGGCGTCATGCTTAGGAATCCATTCTAGGTGCACTGCAGTTACTTCTTCATCCGTTTTCAGTTCGATAGTATCTTCTAATAACCAATCTGTACCTATTTGCGAAAATAAACGACGACGAATATTAAATTAAAACACATGCAAACCTTTACAATCCATAATTTGTAAAATTCATACCTCCAGAGCTTTCACATTCATATACAGTTATCGCACAACTTTCACATCGCTCCACAGGCTGCCCTTCGGCGTTAGCATCCAGATCTTTATCCTCATCCAATAGGTTTCTGTCTTTTGTTTCCCTATCCAGTTTATAGACACATGCAATTCTTCCACTGTAAGCAGCACTAGCTTGAATCAACTGTCCTTTTTCTTTACATGCCGCTAAGGTGTTGCATTCTTTAAAGCACAATTCGTAACTGTCTTCAACTTCAGAAACAAACCCATCATTTCTGGCCAACTTCCAGAGCTTGACAGATTCTTTACTTGTACTAATTAATGCGTAACTTGAGCCACACACAAAATGTCCACTACAAGCTGAAAAACTGACATCTAATCCAGGGCACACTGTCTGTTCGAACAGTTTGGAAATGGAAATGTTTAGGAATGACTTTTTGTTTGATTTTTCCATCGTTGTAATGATGGATGGAAGTTTCTCCGCACTCCCAGAGTCGTTAATACCAGAAACTGGTCCATCCTCAGTGTTCATAAGGTCATGAGGGTTACTTGTAAGACTTTCATGTTGATCGTCAAAGAATTCGTGACCATCAATTATATGAGTAGAGGTAGATATTTCTATGCGCCACACGTGGATCCTATTCTTGTTTGCAACGAGTACTACATGAAATGATTCTTTGTAATCCAACCCACCACGTCTGGTAGGATCTAAGTCATCACGGAAGACTTGGATGAACGATACTTCTCCCCAGTTCTAGTAAATTGTACAAATATTGAATTTAGTCATGGGCTACTACTAACAGAAAATTAGAAACAAAAACTATACATAAATAAATCATATGTATGTTATTTTTAAATACCTGATTATCAATACGATCTAACTGTAAAATACAACCAGGTCTGGATGTTGACTGTTGACTAACGATTGCAAATAAATCTGGATCAGGGTCTTCTAAAACTCCATGAATTGAGGACATGGAACTCGACGACGATAAACTCACAACCGAATCCTGTATTTGTTACAACAGTGTTAATTCCAAAAAAATTCAATTGAGATTTACATTATATTACGCAGTATTTAGATCTTACATTCAGTGAAGCTTTTCGTTTCCTATATGCTGTGGAAATTTCTGCTAGTAGATTGGAAGCATCAAGAACGGCCTGATACACCCTTAAATTCGTTCCATCAGATGCTACAAAGCAACCAGAGTTCGAAAACAGCGAAGTACTTGGTAACAATCCCGGGACCCAAGCAACATGTGAAAAGGCATCTAGTTCGGAAGAGTTTATCCTAGCGACTTCCACCACACCTCCAGATTTGCATAAGGGTCCAATGGGATCCACACGCCACAAAATGAGCTCACTACAGTAGTTCTGATGGTGCTGCTTTTGACCTGAATCCGTCTCTTCAATGGCCGAATAGGTAGAGAAAGCATGACTTGCAGCCGTTAGCACTAATGGGAGAACGGGATGACAAGCCATTTCTCGGACCTATAATTCATTTTATAACACTGTTCAATTTAACAAATACTAAATGCAACAGGTCTAAAATATTGATACTTCGGTTCAGTTTTCTTACCTGAAAACGATGTCCTGATGCTCTCTTGGAGTGTGCAACACTCATTACTTGGCAAAATTTTGAATCATCCCCAAAACTAAGTGTCCATAAGTTGAGTGAACCGTTGTGATGTTTGGTCATCATTCCAGCCCTGTTAGCAGCTAATTTTTCAAGAGGAAATAAGTATAAATTTGGACTGGACATGCTAGTGGCATCTGCCAGCGGTATAGCTCCAGGAATGCAGCTGGAGAAAGAAACTTGAGCTTGGCGAAAACATCCAGGCATGTACTCATCCAGCCATTCCACTGACCATACAAGGAATGATCCATCAATGGGATGCAACGAAACAAGCACGTCTGGAGTTCGTTGCCAGTCCCTCATTAATGCTTCCAATTTTCTTTCTAAATCACCAAAACCTTCAGTCCACATTCCTTCTGCTAATGAATTTGATGAAGCAGCTGAACTAAGTGAAGGTTGTGAACTATCATCAGCCTGACTTGCATCATCCTGAGAATTCGATTTTGGAATGCCTGATCTTTTGCTGCCGTCTGGAACATTTCAATAAATTACTAAACTGAATCATCCATATATATACTACTATTATAATTTTTCACTAATAATGATTTTATACTTACCGTGACCAAACCCATCTCCACTCTCCTCCCTTTCAACCCCCTTTCGACAAATTTCCTGTAGTATAAGTTCGCTTTTTTGGGTAAAAAACATCTCTTTATTGTTTAACCAGAAAACTCTAAAGTTGTGATGCTTCAGTGGGGGCACAAGTGGAATATCAGTTTCAGCATTTATACTTCCAGCTAGATGAAAGTGAACAGCAACTCCGTGATGCATTAGTGCATGATTTTGCATAAGATCCATTGCACTTGGAATGGAATGAGTTGCCATCATAGGTAGTCCCAACATGGGAAGCGATGACAAAGTCATTGGCAAAGGGAACGCTGAAGTAATGGAATGCGCTTCCTTGTGACGATGTTTCTTCAAATGAAAGCATGCTCTGGAAAAACAAAAGAGTTATGTTATAATCATTTGTAACTTTTATTTTTTAATCTATTACCCAACATTTATGTTGTAGGTCGAAGGTCATGACATGAGCACTGAGCAACTGAGCACAATGCACAGAGTTTAGATTTAGATCGCCGTCCGACTGACCTATACCCTACTCGACTCGGTGCATACTATGTTTACTATGTTGTTATGGGGGTCATGAAAATGAAGGTGTTCTTTTATAAATAACCATCAATTTTCTAGACACCTTATGACCAACCGAACCATTATTGAAATTCAGACTTTGGTCGGCCGAATCTTCACTGACTTAATTTAAATAAATGAATGTATGAATGCAACCGTATGCTTCTCTATCGTCTACAAGACTGATCGTAGTTTGAAATAATGTCACTACTATTCGATACGAAAACTGACATGGATGGAACACCCATTTTGTACATCAGTTCGCCTTTGGAAGACTTGGGAATGATCTTTGGAAGAATTTTCAACATCTACGTCGTAATCTTCGCCGTGGCGCTCGGAATAATCTCATTAACCGTAATATTTAAAACCTCTAATACCGGACTAAAAAACCCAGCGCCCACGAACAATGTGAACCCCAATGTCAGAAATGACAAAGCAGGTTATTTTGATATTCAGTTCGTTCGTCTCAAGTAAATTAGGTGACATGCATAAAAACAAATTTATCTAATTAATAATTCATGCCCATCTTAATCTTGTTAACAGAGCATCAAAGAACGTGGACCAACAATGATAATACAATCAGTGCCGATGAATACAGATACTACGGGTATTGTTTAAAATTTTCTTTAAATAATGAATATGAAGAAGACATATCACCTAATTACTGTCAATCCAAATATTCCTTAGATTACAAAAAACTCTCTATCCAAAGAGAAAATATTATGGGCTTCAACATCCCAATCCCCCTTCGTCAAGGAAAGGCTTTCAACCTGGATTGTCAAACATTCCTTCGCCCCTGAGAAGTAGTTTTGGATATAAGCTTACAGACTTTTCTACGACTTTCAACGGGAGTTATGATTCTGCTACAAATCGTTGCGAGGCTCCTTTCCACCTAAGGACGTATTACGGATGCCCGAAAATCAATGATAGATCAAGATCAAACTATGTACCCAACAATGCACACAGATTTGTCAATTTTGGTGATCTACCGACTGGTACATCACAACGAAGACTTGAAAGGATGCGATCGGTTTTGATTTAATCATAACTGAACAGACATATAATGGGACCTACTAGTATGACAAGATTACTATGATTCAAATAACGGATTTTCAACATAATATGAGTGCATGCATGCAGTTCTCATAATTATTGTCACACATGTATTTGTCAGTAGAAGGAAGTAAATTTCTTCAGTCAGCCAGAGATTTAACTGTTCATTTAAAATTAATTCATTCATTTAAGTGTTTGGCTTCCAATCTATTGCCTTTATACATGCAAATTGATAGATCAACAAAGATGCTACACTTAGGATGCTTCTAGAATGTTTTATGCATACACAGGCCTTGTACATATATGTTGCATTACCCCATATATAGGTGTATAATTGCAAGAGAAAGATGATCAGAAACAGTATGAGTAAAACACATACAACACACCACTATATAACCTGCCAGCGTAACATGAAAACATCCTTTCCCATTCCATCTGTTTTCGTATTCGATATATACATGCAAAATATCCTTCTCAAAGACGGTAACTTCTATTGTGAATTCTAGACTTTTCATCCGTACAAATTGTGTTAGCTTAAACTGTCCAGTAGAAAAGTTAATTTGGATTATATTATAAAATCATCGGCATTGACTGCCAGGTACTAGCATATTATTAATGATTTCCAAAACAATCAAATGTGAGTATACAATTTGTATGAAACCAAATGCTAAGGAATCTATTACACATTGTGCTTGGAGTCCTAATCTCGTGGTGCTTCAAATCGTGGCTCTCCAGACCTGATCAAGTACTACTATACACCTGGTGTGTGTGTGTTGTTGGGAGTACTCATTAATGTCAATAATACTAATTATTTCTTGATATTAACTTATTCATTATTAGAACCACAAGGATTTAACGAATACAGAAGACGCTTTTAAACTCCTAAATATGTCGGTTGCTCCTGTTATTATTCCATCGGCAGTAAAGCAAACTGCTACAGTAAGTATTCCATCGACAAATATCAAACTTTGTCATATTATTTTTATCACAACGAGAACCTCAAGAACACTTCACAATTTTTCTTTAAATTACAGATCCTATTCCTTCATGGTTTGGGCGATACAGGGTAATTCTAATTCACAATTCTTCTCAATATAATTATTATTACTTGCCGATATTTTAAGCACAGAAATGATGACATTGAATATATATTTTTGAATAGGCATGGATGGGCAAGTGATTTGGCCAAAATAAAACCACCGCATGCCAAATTAATATGCCCTACCGCGTAAGAAAATAGTATGTTGAATATGCAAAATAGTTTTAGCATAAATTGTCTCAAATTAATCTATTTTGTTTGATAATACAAAATACATGCAGAGAAGAAGCACCCGTTACAATAAATGGTGGGTACGAAATGCCCTCTTGGTTTGACATACGATCACTTGATAAAAATGATGGTGATGAAGATGAGTCCGGAGTAAAAAAGGCGTCTCAGCTAATAACTACAATGATTGACAATGAGGTAGGTAAATGGGGTAAATGAGTAGGATCGAGAATGATCCTTTTCCCATTACTGCAAGGTACTCATTCCAACTAAACTTTTACAGGTGAAAGCAGGCATTCCAGCATCTCGAATTGTTCTCGGAGGGTTTAGTCAAGGTGGTGCTCTATCGTTGTACACTGGACTAACCGGATCTAACCTTCTTGGAGGAGTTCTCGTGCTTTCTGGATATTTGCCGATAAGAAGTACTATTGACTGGAGCAAAATTCAAAAGCCTACAATCCTACAGTGTCACGGAGATAAGGATTCTGTTGTGTTATATGACATTGGAAAAAGTGTGTCTGAAGTTTTGAAAACACAGGATTTACCTAATTATTCCTTCAGGACTTATAAAGGATTGGATCACTCCGCTAATGATCAAGAAATGAAGGACGTGCAAAAATTCTTCAGTGAAAGGCTGCCCCCAATTTAAATGATTACTTGTTATATCTTTGTATTGCTCATTTCTATAAGTTTCCTACCATTTAAGAACAACCTGTGCAGATTATAAAACATGTTTACAAACAACGCAGATTACTTGTTTAAGAAGTAGCTCAGCTTGTTCTGGCCTGTCGGAAACTCGCAGCGACTTAGGTATTAAATAGGTGATTGCATGGAAGAAATAAAAATATATAACTTACTTGACATGCTGAAGTCTTTTCATAATGCGATGTTTATGGGATCTATGAAACTTTGGATCTGTTGACTGAAGGTCTCTGTTTACATTAACACTAAAAGTGTCCTCTGGTAACACTGTCTCTGTCCAGATTCTGCAAATTTTGTCCAAGCAACTCGTAATAAGAGCGTTGAAAACGGCCCCCCTGAAATTGAAACATTATCATGAAATGTCTGACTCAGTTTTACTGCTTACACTACACACAAGACTCTTTCTTTAATCCTACTTGGGCATGTATTTGCTGGTTTGCCTCCATGCGAATCCAGTAACGGCACGTGGATGTGCTAAGTACACAAAGTCATACGTAAGCTTATCCGGAGTTGGGGAAAGTCCTAGTAAATAAGATGTTATGTTATTTTTACACGTCGATCAACACATTTTCTGAACGTGGTCATAGTTTACAATAGACACTTACTACTGACTGGATACCAAATTTTCACAAGACGATCAAACCTTCCTGCTGTAGCGAATAAACACGAGTCTGGGGAAAAGCTAAGGAAATGAACCTCCGTTGCCGTTGTGCACTTCCATACACTTTCCCAATGATGTTTGCACTGGTTCTTTTTATCTGAACTTGGCGCTGAAGGGTCTCCGATAATCAAGTCCAGCTTCCGGCAAATTTTCCACATTTGCAATGATGTTCCACCAACCAATAAACGAAGGCCTTCTTGATCCCATGATAATGAATTAACTCGACAATCACACTCGATTATTGAAGTTTCATCCCATCGGTAATTGAAGAGCTAACACAAGAATACAATCAATATTAATGTAAAATTATACATGATATACAACCTACCAATACGTAAATAATGATTTACAATTTACATCCAAGCACATTTACTTACCGGATTTGGATGTTCCGGGTTGGTGGATAATGAAGGCTCAAAGATTTTAATTTTGTTTTGATACGCTGCAGCAATCTTTCCGGATTCTGACGAGCAGTGTACGCAACTAATCTGAACATCTCCAGGAATGATTTGTACGCGTTGAAAATCGAATGAGAGAATCACAAGATTGCACCCTGAAGCGTATGCCTGTATGAAGAAAATTAGTAATAACCGTAAAAACGATTTATATAACAAACTAATATCTCAAAAACTGATGATTCAGCATCATTGATAGTTAATAAATTATTCTAGCTTACGATGAACGATACGCTGTCAATATTCCCAAGACAAAATGATCGGTCCCCGGAGTTGACAGCTCCGGTGAGAATTTGGTGACACCCACTCATGATGGTAACTGATTAGATTATGAATACCCGTAGAAATCAAGGTCAAAGAAAGGCTTTGCCTCATTAAGCAGTATTTACTGGTTCAAGCTCCGTTAATGAAGTATGTAATAACATCAATGATACTCCATCATGATGGTGATGTTCCAACCCAGTTCCGAAACAAACTTTGAGATTTTCTAGATATAAAATCAAACAAGAATAAACATTCATTAATGTAATCACTAATTTCAAACAATTCCACTGCCAAACAAAATATGGAACTGTGAACTTCTTGTGGTTATATGCCCTCAAACTCAAACACCTTAGCTAATGAAACGAACACATGTAACATGATAATGACGAAGTTACATGGACTTTCTTGGTGTACATGATGTACAGCACATCGCATATTACAGTAAATTGTAAAAACTAAATCCAATGGTTCTTGTTTGACATTTGACATGAATCAAAAACCAATTATCTATAATACAAAACTATATAAAATCTTTGTTCCTTTCCACCTACCTTTAAAAATATTTACACTACTGCTCGCACACAAAAGTAGTGTTAAATTCTGCACACTCGTTCCCTGGAAATCACAGTCATCAGTCAAATGGTCACACAAACCTCCACATTTTTAAATTCTTTCACATCACGTTCGTTCCAACCTTATCTTAATCTGCACACAAAACTACTAATAATTATTACAAGAAATCACAATATACAGCAGCGTTACTATAATATGGTGGTAAATACACTGTACGAGTTTGGTGAAAGCAGATAGATAAAGTGCTTTTGTTTTAGTCTTTCCCTAAGAGCATATCAGATATAGTAAGAAGGGTAAAAGTCAAGTCCGTCCCTTTTCATCATCAAAATATCACATCCACATCCTACGTCCAAAAACTAAAGTCAGCACAGCCAACAGCAGCATCCTTTTACATTTCTTAGCAAAACTTTTTCTTTTCTCCACCAAAATATATAACTATCAACTCCGTCTGCACACAAAACTTGCCCAGATTCACTCTAATATGTGCATTTTTTGTTTCGTTTCACACTCTCCTACTCATCCCATTCATTCATAGTCTACTTCCTCCGCATTCGCAAAAAGTATGCATACATAAGTCAAAGTCATCATGATAGGTTGTAAAGTAAGTAGAGAAGTAGATCCCTATAAAAATTATTTTATGTATTTATCCATCTTTCAACTTCCAACATCGCATCACATCACTTATCATTTTGTATTATGTAACTTCTGCCGTCTAAAAATACATAACATAACATAACTAACTACCTAAGTGTCCTTTGGGCTCCCAGCTCCAGTGATACTTTAGGAGATCTTGGTGAAAACGGAAATGGGAAAAGTTCCGTCACTTTCCCATTCACGGACGGAAGGAGTTATATGGGATGCAATTGGAAAAAGTCGTACAGTCGTCCACCACGACTTTCACAGATGGTACACACACCATAACAATCTATATGTACATGTGGATGTGGAGTTGAGAAGAAAAGTTATTGATCCATCCTATTTTTATGTACTTTTTCTCCCAGCCCACCAACGTTGAGCATTGAGCTAGCTAGTTATGTACATTTGTGGTCCAAAATAATAGAAAGTTTTGAATTTTCCCAGAAGAAGTGAAGGTGTGGTGTTTACGCCTATTTCATTGACCTACTCGATCCCCCACCTGACTTGCTTTCCTTTGCCTCTGTCCGCTTTTCTCTGAATTGCTTGGATGTGCATATGTAAATAAAACTGAGGAGATGCAGATACGGATGTATCTTCATGTTATTGTTATTGTTTGATTTAACAATTGTATTGTGGCGAGTGGAAGGAAACACCTGTTTGTGTTCAGTTTTTGTTTACTTTGTAGTATAAATATTTTTCTGATCTCGATCTGATTGAGTGATGAACGAAACGAAACAATTTCTGATCTGATTACTGTTAGAAATGTTCATGTAACCACAACTAGACACCACCAGAAAGAAAACAATGGTCCAGTTTTACTACCCTAAAAAGACTGCTGATCTAATTGTGAAAACGGTAAGGTTTGCTTATAAATATAAACTTTCGTGGTATATACATAAATAAAACTTTATGGCTTGACTTATTTAATATGGCCATTAAAACGAGTGCATTAATTAACTAAGAGTTATGAAGAAGGCGCTAAACAGCCAGTTTGCACACAATACTAGTATTACTTACCTTGCTATATTTTTTCCGCGACTGTTTTTTACGTGGCAGAAGGTATTGGTAACCACAACCAATTAACAATACACTGGACGCCTGAATTCTTACTAAAATATACTGAACCGATTACCGAAGCACAGAAATTTTATGTTAGCTAGTAGGATTTTATGTCCTCATAAACGCATTACGCTTCCCAAGATTCCCTTTCAAACAGCAACAAAACAATAGATAAAAGATAAGAATCGCTGCTCGCCACATTTTGGAAATAACTCGTTAACTCTTATCAGCTACCACACTAACTAGGAAACAAGCAGCCCAAGCCCTGTACCATCTGAACGTCTCTTCATTCCAGTGCGGTGTAGAGTACAGATGTTGTTGAATGGTATAGTTATGATTTGCCACTCTGCTGCTTCTATTTATTTACTTAATCATATCCAGTGTCCAGTCGGCGAATGAAATGTCTGTGTTGGTATAAAAAACTGGACCAGATTCACTCATGCACCTTTAATTACAAGATGCACTTCTATAGGTAGATTAGTTATTAGTTGGTATGTAGTTTGATTTTGGTACAGCTTGAGTAGTACAGTACAGACTGTAAGGAACGTAAAATATTTTTTCAATACCAGACGATTGACAAAACAAGTTGCCGATAAGCTCTCGGTTGCCAGAGTCAGGCTGTTATGTACATGCAATAGTGGCAAATTATATAGTCTATGGAATGGAGTCTGGAAATAAACCAAACTGCATTACAGATTTAATTTGAATCCCCGATGTCCTTTCCACCGTTGGTGTTAGTTTCATTGATGGATTGGATTGGACTACTACTGCTGGAATGCATAATATAAGTACATCATGTCATTTATGATATTTAGTTATGCATGCATAATGAATGTCGATTCGTTGTTTGTTAGTCATGTCATGTTTTATTGGTATGGTCATGTCTCAAAAGTCTATGTTTCAGTTTCATATAGATACATACTAGTATTTACTGGAAATATGCTCGTCACTTCACGTAATGCAAAGTTAAACACAATTAACATGAAGCAAAATAAGCATTTTCTTTGTTTGTAAACGCAAAAGGCATTTGGTTATT
>JAQGAP010001162.1:0-22313 GCA_034697805.1 Orchesella bifasciata | reverse complement strand
GTGAGTTTGTTGTCAGAATCGTGTCATAGTCATGTGCAGTTTGTTGACGATGTCAATATCAGTTAAAGTAAGGGCTTCCAACAACAAATCCAAATTAAAGTTTATTTGTCAAATTTATATTGTGTTTGCTGATGTAGCTTGGTTTGTATTATAGTAGAAAAAATTTGATACTGAACTATGTAATAGCTTAAATTAACGCTGGAAATTGTCAGTTTTTAAGTCATAGTTTGATATTCAATCAATCATCAATCATTTTGTGACTTGGATCCACCATACCTTCCGTTTGTGACAGATGATATGATATGACATGATGGAAGCAACAAAACTGTTGCTTCAAATTAAATTATATACATAAGACATTCATAATGCATCATGAATCGCATAAAAAAACAAAAAACGCAAAGTACTCTACCGGTGCTCAAGCGGTGCTCAGCTGAGAACTTTGAGTACAGGATGGGCACCAGTTTTTACTGGACAAGTGCACATGATCTGTCCTACTTAATTCAGTTATCTTTCAGTACTTTGTCACAATCCGCTGGTACCGCAAGTACCAAAATGTACTAAACTAAGACTGAATGGATAGCAAAGCTGGTTATTGGGGCCATGATCATTCAAAGAGCAATGATCAATATCCATTTTTACAAGTACTTAACGGACAGTTACAGTACGTAATATTACATTTGAAACCCCACCAACAATCAACACAGACTTACATGCGGCTTGGGTTTGCATGCAGGTTTCACTATTATATGAAAACAGATAGGTGTGATGTTTGGAACTAAAAATTAGGACGGAACTTTCACTTTTTAAGCGAACTTGCAAGGATAAAAACGTTTGATTAAGTAGTTCACACAAAAATGGACAAATTTATTTGCAAATACAATATTGAGAAGGTGGAATGTACTTGCTAAACATTAATACATATGTAAGTCGTTTGCATGATTTCTGATCTTGCAGGCTAGGTAATAATGCGCGACATTCAATTAACGTTTCAATTGTGATAGCATCAGAATGTAATCCCAAAGGCACAAGTGCAAGTTGGATACAAATGCAAATTTCGGGATCAATTGTTGTAAAATTCTCTTCGAGGTAGTTTTGTGATGTCGAACAATGTACGAGTAATTGCAGTGTCCACATTCAATATACATATATATCTACACTCAAGTAAAGCAGACATATTTATCTCAACCGTGAATATTGCTACTATTCTTTGATATGAAGGAATGTCATTCGCTTTTCACTTGGTTTAGATATATGGCCGCAGTATGTCCTGTTTTCGCAAGGATGTTATTCCAGCTTTCATTGTGAATCAGGCGTTTTCAGAAAAGTGATCTAACGGAGTATGTGGAAATCGAATTTCGCAATCCATTCGTTTCAATTATAGTTACTTTGTTTCTAGTTTTGTATTACCTTCTGACAACTCATAACGACAATTTATCATAAAGGCTCGCTGTGGCTGTTGAATCATTTCAAAGGTGGGTTGAGTTTGTCGTGATGTTTTCCAGAAAAAAGATTCAGACAATAGTTGAAAATGTCCTGTGAGCTCGAATTGGTGTCCATTGAACCAAAATGATTGCGTTAAAATGATGTTCTTTGTTCTGCCGTACTTTTGCGATTGTCCGGGATAGTTCGGTGACTCCATAATAATGACGACTGTCGATGGTCACGTTGCGAGTTGGTTTGTGGTTGGGATATCTAGGCTCTAAAATATTCTAGTTTCCTACTTCAGCAACTTTCAGAATACAAGAAAATGTGTCGAATCTCGACTGTGCGTATGGTGAACCCATGTATTGATTATTTCGAGTTTCTAATACCCACATAAAGAAGTCGTTCATTTGTGTATTTTGAAATATTTGTGACCAGTGATAGGGACGGTGTCACATCCGAAGCAGAATCCTGTAACATCTGCTAGTACTATTTTTGCATGATGTGTTCTATGTATTTTTTCTTTGGACAATTTAAGCAAAAATATGCGTAAACACGTGATAATACCCTTAGCTTTGCTAGAGAGAAATACTGGTCGGATTAGGTATTTTACTTCCATCCAGTTTGGAGTTTTACACTGTGATAAACGGATTACAAATACCTACACAGATGACATGCATACCCCACGATCTAAAATGTTCACCCTTTTTCTTATAGATTAGATATGTATAAGCTCATCTGTTCATGCATACTCAAAAAAGTGACTTTACCCAAATAATATACCGTAATACTCAGCAAGTAAGGTGTCAGGGAAAGTTTTGAATGCTGTGGGAGAAAGTAAAATTTTCACGCCTTTCTCTGCGTTCACTTGAGCAAACAAAACGGTGAAAAGAAAGAGAAATGTGTTGAGTGAAGCGTGAACACTGATTGCCTTATTGAAGGCTAAACAAGTCCTGAACCATGCAAATAACGGAAGAGCGCAAATACTTTGTTGTCAAATGGATAAAAAAGTGGATGTATGTATTCCATGAATATTTACAGACCAGTTTTATATTAGTTAGAACTACGATTTTAAAAAGTAGATAACTAAATAACGTTAATGGAAACACGAGATATTTAGGAATATTCATTGGTTTTGGTTCTTTAAGAATGGAAGATGGATGTAGAATGATTTATGCTGCCAGCCGGATTTACAATCGAAAACTGGAATAAATGGGACTTAATGAATGCTGAATCTGTCTGACAGCATTTCTGAATGCAGGTTTATGTAGGATATATAAGTTTGTGTTAACGCAGGATGAAGTCTTAAATCCAACTAAATGATTCCAATGTTGGTATTATAATAGAACTCCGAATACTTCCAACATGTACTAACTATGCCAATGCAGACATACGTACGGGTGTCGCCGTGCTGTTCAATTTAAATATGTAAACTAACAATTATTAATACAAAACATGACTTGCCAAAATCAACAGAAGATACATTATTTGTAAAAACGCATTTTATTTATTTATTTGTGTACGAATTTTATGCACAATACATTAAAGCTCAAACCGATAAACATACAACTGTACAAAGTTTCAAAATTGTAATTTATGATTTTAATATGTACGTTTCAATTGACGAAAACACTATATTTCTGACTATCTTTCCACAGCCATATATAAATCCCAGTTAACGTTCAGTGATCTATGGAGAATCATAAATTTTCACTCATAAAATATTTGTTAGCGGCTTTGCAACCTACCGTATTTTATGTATCCAATTTCCATCGAGTCAATGTATGTATGTTGAATTTGCATCGTATCGTAGTTAGCATTGTAGAGCAATAAATTATGTTTCTTGAATGTTTCTATTTATGTAACCTGTAAATATTTAGTGGCTGCTCAATGGCAATGTTTAACTAACATTACTAAAAGTTGTATTATGACAGCGTTTTTGTTACATTTTCCGTGTCATCATAATTTGCTTAGACAACAGGTACCAAATACGGCGTGATGTGTGAAACTTTCTCGGATTTAAATTTAAAGCATTTAGCAACCCCGCCTGCAATCTTTGAGCCAAACGTGCGTCTTCTGCAGTACTTAAATAATGCTCAAAGTGTTGCGAAATGGACTCCTATGTTGCCTACATAATATGTAAATATGTATTATCCTCTAATAAAAAGATTCAAAATATATTTGACAATATGAGTAGTTAAATACTAAGAAAATAAGTAGTCCGGTAAAACCGTTTCCTCGAATTTGATAAACCGTCGTTTCTCATTATGCATAAACAGGATTAAATTATATTTGTAGCAAAATGATTTTGGTTTGTTGAAGCTTTAAACATTTGACCTAACATTTAGGTGTTGAAGGATAACGTCAAGAGATCAGTTTCCCCATAATTGTATTTGATTTGTAAATCAACCATTGTGGTTTCATAATTGTATGTAATATCACTGCACTTGAGTAACAATGCGCACAAGGGTGTTTCAAAGTTTCCTAAACATATGTTTTTCTTTACTATATTCAGTGATAAAATGCTTCATTCAGGATAACGGAATGGTTCGTTCTCCTACCTTCTTTTGCAATGCCGTCATGGTACACAAAAATGCGTGAGTAATAAATTCATTTTACAATCATTTATTTCAATTTACGTTTTCCCACGTGAATTGTAACTTGTACGAAATATTTCCCTGCTGATTTCCAATGAAGACCATATTTGGCTACGACAAGTAGATGGGTTACATGGGAAATGTACAGAAATAAAACGGTATAGAAAACTGTTTTTACTGTCCCTCTCATGTCATGTTGAGAATGACATTCTAGTTGTCGTGCTCCATCCTTTATATAAGCTGTCAAGAATCGACTAAAGTTAAAGGCAATAGGAAGTCTGACATGAGGATGAAATGGCATCAAGGGAGCGATGATCGTGACAATAAGTCTAATCTAAGCCCACAAGACATGTTAAGGCTTTAGGAAGCAGAAGCAACTCGTCTGTTTAACACGTTTTGCAATTCTCTCTGTAAACTGAAAGCCATTATTTACAACATAAAAAGCAAAAGAACTTTGGTTACTATATAAGTATTCCTGGTAGACTTTCATTTACTGATGCGCTGCATTGGGATATTTACTCCAGGAACAACGACTTAACATTATGATACGCCGAGAAGTGTGAATTCTGATAAAATTTTGGGTCTTTATTTGTCTACAATACATTTTTCATTATTTTTCTTGTCCGCAGTGTGGTGATTGGTATTAATTTACATTGTACTTCACCAAACGAATTGAAACTACGGCTACTTTCAAAATACTGCAGTTTATATTTGTACTCTACTTTATTATTATTATTTTTACTATGAAATATTACATTTTGACTAATCGTAAGAAAACTTTTACTACATCACCTATCGGAAGCTAAATGTGTATTGCTTACTTTAAATTATTCGCTGACGTCAATGATATGATGAGACCTATATAATATATGCCGAATACGAAACCCTTTATAACATTATAACATTTTTATCGTTAATTATGAGTTTTACTTCAGAGTCGTCATTAAAACTAATAATTTATCGACACTATGGGCTTTTGTCAGTCACAGCGTTTTTTTGTTTGAACTAGTGGTTAAACTTATAGAGACGGAAATTCCAGCATTCATGCATAAATATCTAGGAGAGCAACAATATGGTATTCTACAAAAAATGTCTTTTGAGTTTTGGCATAAACTTGTTGGCTGCTGGGTGAGTTGTTATGAGTTCTGGCTTTCAGAAAAAAGGGTTATATTTTATAAAAGCTACATTCCAGTATCAACATTATAATTACTAACATATGAAGCTTTCCTTTTGCTTCATAGCCAGTTTCATACTTTATTTTTTGTAAATATGTACTCAAATGGTATCCACTTCATAGTTTAAATAGCCTGAAGAAAAGCACGTGATGCAACTTGTGTGTAGTTTCAGTATATTCTCCATTCTACTTGCACATATGTTCATTTATGAAAAAGTAAAAACTTATGTTATGCAAAGTAAATACATGTGCATAACTGGCTAAAAATTTGCATAATGTACTAACGATGAGCTCAAGAACTCAACCGTTGACTTTCCCGAAATATCCGTGGTCGTTTGTTCAAATTTTTGTACGCAGTAGTGTCGCACCCTTATAATTATGCAATGCAAATGTTTCCTTCTGTCGTAAGCTTACTCTCTACCGTTTGCAGCTGGCGCATTTGTTGGGATCCAATCTGACGCATTGGGATGAGAATACATGGAGTTTCCCAAGTCAAGTTCATAGAAATTTGCATGCGTATGTCTGCGTTTCATTGAATATTAAAATTCGCATTTTCAAATCGTATAATTTTCCCATTTACTTCGTATTTACTTTTACTTTGAGCTTGACATCTAGTTTATTTTAATGTACAAAGGACAATTCAGTTGAAATAGAAAGAAACGAGAAAAAGGGCAATGCGACGTATTGAAGAAGTTTGTCAATTATACATGTTTAATTGCAACATAATACTGCTATGAAGTTTTTTGGTAGCGACTCTGAAATGGGATGCCGACAGCGTTTGAAGTTGTAAATATTTCATGTTGACTCGACGCGTGACGCTTCAAAGAGTTAGTTGATGCAATCAAAGTTCACACAACAAGTAGTAGGCAACTTGTATTTTACAACTACGGTACGGTTTCTTATAGTTCCAATCAGTTAAAACCCTGCACTCCGGAACAAAGGAAACAACATCATGTGATATAAGATTGATGTCTAGATATGATATAACAAATCTCATCAACGATGAATTCCAAATATATGCGAAAAATATAGAATTATATTTCATAGTAAAACGACGACTTTGTTAATATTTATATCGAAACAGAACCATTGTATCTGAATGTGAAATAGTGTTTTAGAAACCAGATATTTATGCGGAACATTAGAGCTCAAACAATGTTTGCAATGAATGTAAGTGCCAATCAATCTTGAAATAAAGAGTACTACTTTAAGATTTCATCGTAACGTATTTATATATTCTTTGACATTTGTCTAAGCCTTCTACAATGGACTTGTTTTTTTTTAAATATCTTAACTCATCCGGATAGTATAGTCAGTTGCATTATGTTACATCAACTGATACTGGCTATAAACAAATTAATAGGCGTTTACTAAGAAATATTATCAGTATCAGTACTTGTTTTATGTTAGTGTGCATGCTCAAATGATGCTCTTTTAGCAGTACGACGTTAAATGTTGCTGCAAGAATATTTGAGCAAAAAGCTTTTGCATATTAACGAGCCATGGATCAGCATACATACGTAACTAGAACTATGCAATAACTTCCGGCTACATTACCATTTCCCGGAGGACATTTTCTTGTTCTCAAAGTGCTTCGTTACATTCCTAAAAACTGCACTGTATTTATTTATCATTCAGCCGACGGAGCACAGAATTAAAATATGTTTCATAGTAAGTCTTTCTTAATGTTGGATTCAACTATTAGTACATCATGGTCTGCCTGTTAGTACGTAGAATATTGGAGGGTTAAAAATATTATATGCACGCAAAATGTATTTACATAAAACATTGTTTCATTTCACTCACAGTTAACAGCAAAAACTTTCACCTAGACTAGTTTACTCAATGCAAAAATACTACGGGATTCTGTTGACTCAAAGTAAATAAGTACGTATATCCATCCACTCTCAATGTAGTTTCTAGAGAATTATGAACGTATTTTGCGTAGGTTTGCCCGTGACCAGGGAAGCATACAAAATCGCTATTGGTCCAAAGTACAAACATCCTGGCCAAGTAGGCTTATTATCACCCAATTCTTGAACGCTCAAATTTAAATTATAAAAATGTGCAATCCAAGTGCAATCACGCAGTGTTAGATTCTATAACATATATGTTAGCTTTCAAAGAAGACGACGTTCATTTTCGAGTATATCAGGCTTATCCACTACTTGTTTACATGTATAGTCGTAGAATGCATGAGTATGGAAAGTATTTCCATGTTAGTATTCTTCTCCTTGGGCTTTGATCTTAAGATGCAGCACCCTTTCTATTCCATATTTCGTGTAGGGTAGTAAAACGTACGTGAAAATTATGGAAACTTTATCTTGTGACTTCAAACGACTGCTCCATATAACAAGATGCCTAAATTTTTTAACCCTGTTTAAAAATAAAAATGAGGACTACGCCCATTGTACAGTCTTTTATGTTTAGTCAGATCGGAAAGAACCGATGGATGCAAAAGAGAACTTGTGTACGAATCCTAAGCTTGCAACTACTATTTATTCCATTTATTCGTCTAACGTAAGCTCAGTAATATTACATACACTTTGGTGGCATTCATTTCGATGCATAAGAAACTATACCAATGTTAATCCTGGAATATTGCAAGGGCAAGTTTGAGGTGAGTCAGGAAAACAAATGGAAATGAGACTATGCATAGCAATAAACTGGCTCCGTGAGACAATGTGGAAGGGGAGATCTTACGGAATTATGTTGGTTCTATTAGATTCTTCCACTAAATTTCTTTCACTGTGCAATTCTTATCTCAGGCTTGCACTTATTTATAGGTATTGCCTCTCCATGAACGAAGGACTGGAATGCTGCAACATAACTCCGTTTATATACCATATATATCGTCAATTTTTTCACTAACCCAAAGTTGTAATACAAATATGCTAGCAGAAAATAAATGAAGAAAGGTACAAAGTTGAAAGCTTAAAGATGATCCTCAAATTTGATACTTGACATTTCAAAATATGATGGTGGAAAATGCATGCGAGCTTCAATCAAAATGATTAAAATAGATAGACCACTATTAGATTTGTGCACATCTCTTAATATGGTTACAACCCTGATTGAATCGATGTGTAAGGCCATTGAAGGCTATACTTCAAATAAATGGAAATGGTGATAGATTCAACTGCACAATGTTATAGGTTTTGACTCCGTCAAGTTAAGGTTTCTGGCAGCGGGTAATAAATGTGACAGAACAAAATGGATTTCATATTATACGCAAGAATAAATGCAAGTCATTACGGCTTGACTTTTACGTTTAGCACCTCAACTTCACGTAGTTAGAAACGAAACGTAATTTCATATCATGTCCTCTCAAGTGACACTCATTAGTTGTGGATGTGTTCGCAGGAAATATCGGGTCAGCCTCCTGTCTTCTATTACGACTTTATGGCTGACATTGAGAAGTCTGGCAGCTAAGAAATGTGAGAGAAATCATAGATTGGATGGTAGGAGGATGCAGAATGTCAACGAAATCATCTTCACTTTCGGTTCTGTCAAGCTAACTTGATTTCCTTCATCCTTTCCGAATCCCAGGAAATTGTCTCTCATTTTTCACGTATCACATTTTACCACACACTGCTTTCTCCTCTTGTGTAATTGGAATGTGTCACATTCAGCGTAGCGCAAAAAGGCAGGAAATCCAATAGCTATTGGTTGCATTACTGCCTTCATTTATCTCTAATGAGACGTTCGACTCAGGTGAAATGTTTTCTGGGGATAATTTATTTTCCAAAACGCCTACCAATGACTTTCCCTGCCCCTTGTTATTTTGTTACATATGGAGGAAAATTATTTTGACTCGACGATTCTGTGAAAAATCTTTGATGAACATGACAAAAACATGTTTTTGGCTAAAGCAATTCCATTGAAATGTAATAATAGAAATCATATAACTGAGAAAGTTCAAACTCTAACGAATTTAACAAAACGCGTTTATTTACCATTTAAATAAAATGAACACGAGTAGGCCAGTATCAAATCCCACTCGCTGTTGTATAAAGCGGATTACCCAGAATTTGTAGCTAACGTAAGTAAACAAAGTACAGTTGTTGTTTTTGTCATTTTGCTATCACTGCTTTGCATCTTTTGTATTTTTGACTCTTGCTACTTTGAGATGATATGTAAGAGTTTTACAATTCATTGTTCTAGCTATGGGCAGTAGGTAATTGGAATGATCTGACAACACTGCGCTGCCCTTCCAGTGAGTGAAACAAAATAACAAGGCTACACAAAGCCGACGACGAGTAAATAACCATGAATTTGCACACCTATCCAAGAAACCCACTATATATCGATTATGTAGAATGTAAGTAGGTAGATGTATTTAACGATGACTTCACAACAAAACAATCAGCTTTCTTAACCATTTTATATAGTAAGAATTGAATGTTGTGAGAGAGTGTACAAATTTTGCAAGGATAAATGAAATAATGGTGAATGCAGATGAATTTTACTTTCGCTTTACGTACTACACACAATCAGGCTTTGTTTCAAGTTTACCTACCCGTGCCATAAATTGTTTTATTAACATAAAATTCTATATTGGCGGTTAATTGTAAATCAAGCCAAAAAAGTCTTATAGGAAGAAAATCAGTACAAATAAAACTTATTAAAGCGTGCTCATTGCAAATTATAAAAAATGACTATCTTCTAACCTATTTAACACGTTATGAATAATTGAGTAGTAGGGGGTGAGAATACGAATCCATTATACTATTTGTAAAATAATCATGCATGCTTTGTGAAGTTCAATACACCTGTAATTCAGGGTATTCAGTTAGGATGAGAAAAACACAAATTAAAGTATTAAAGTCACTTAAATAGTTAACATCTGCCTCATTTGGTGACTTTATTTCCGTTGTAGTTTACAACCAATCTAAAGCAGAATAATATGCTTTAACTGTCAAACTATGTGAAAACAACCAAACCCTTGTTTCCGGTTTTTTGGTAAGTGTCCCAGTAATATTTATGTCACTATGATTCGTCTATTTGTGCAAGGTTTTGTGTAATGTTAGTGATAACGGTTGTACTGCATTCGTTCATATGGGTTGGCAGAAGAAATCATTTATACGTACGTACCCGTTCTCAGCATCCAATTAAATGAGCGTTCGCATTGTTGCTGCATGTGTGAAAAATAAAACAATTAAAAATAACTACGATTTTAAAAAAAAAACGCAACATCTATGAATTTATTAATAATTCAAGACTGAGTTCAGGCAACGAAACTAATCTAAAAATTTACTGGATTCTCCTAAAGAAAAGCACAGCGCAACGCAGCATAGAACAATTTACTTAAATCGACGTCATTTCAAATTTTTACCATATTACGAATTTAATACTGTATGCGCTAGGTACATTTTTGAACCTTGTCAGTATATGATTTCTAGCATTTGGTTAGTTGTATATTTGAGAGCAATAAAAACGTAATAAATGTTTTCGAAAGTAATGGAAGTTCTATTGTACACACGTCAGAGTGGTTAGTTACCACTCAGTCTGACTTTCAGTTTTTCTTTCTACTAATCAACGTACGTCAAACTCATACTTGGAAGTGTTTGGTCGTTTGAGTGAAAGTCATTCAGACGGGATGCGATGCCTAAGGTTAGAAATATCAGGGCAGCTTACTGCCTTCGATTTCAATTTTATTGCTGACAACAAAATGTGGAACAACTAAATTTAATGCTACAGAAAGAAAGGACTGGATGCTATAGAGAGGAAGCTGATGTGAACAAAATTGTCTTGCTTTCTTTTCCAACAGACAACTGTATTGCCTTCTGTCGTCCTTGTCCTCATGTGTTATTGAGATATCTGATGAAAAATATCAAGGAATTCCAATAAGCTTTGGTTGCATAACTTATGTCTAATAAGACTCTTCAATCAGTGGAAGTGCTTCTACTATGATTCATTTCGCGATAAACGCCTACCTTGCAGCTTACAATCATAGGCTTTGCCATTTTGTAAGAAATTTATTTGTTTTCCAATCTGTGTTTTAAAAAGTAAAGTTATATCATGCTAAAAATATGTTTTGGTTGAAGCATCAACTTTGAATTTAAAAAATAGAAATGAGAATTGAAAGTATATTAAATATAAAGTAAGGTGGAAATCTGCCTTTATAATCAAACTGGAATGAGAATCTAAAGTGTGTATAGAAGCTGAACAAAGTTTATTGCTACCTTTGTCTACTGCCAAGCATTAGTACGGTGTAACTCCATGAGACATAACACATCACCGTTTTGTTTTAACCTAATTATCCTAATTGGTATTGCTTGGATGTTGTTATAGTCTCCCTTTTCTTATTATTAGCGACGAACTTAACGATTGTTGTCACTATAAAATACCATAATGAATCCTAAGAAAACGCACATACGTACATATATTATGCAGATAAATGATTTTCTGCTTGAATGCTTATGACAAGACGGGTATCTTCAATTCATGATCACATGAAACATACATAGCCAATTAGCCTTCGATTTCATCATCCTTGTCAAATGTTCGTTGTAGTGAAAAGTGTGGAAGAATTAAGTCAGAACGGCGTGTAATCCGTTACTATCACCCATCAAGACCATACTCTCGGCATGATGTTCAGCTACAGAACAACGGAAAGGTGAAAGCTCTTAAATGAAAGTGAAAGTCTAATCAAATCTCAACGGAACATTTTGTGGTTACAGACTGAAGAAACTTAAAATGTCAATAATCCGAAGTCGTGGGATTGGGATCACAAATCAGTCACAACGAAGTGCGTTGATAACTGAAGCAGAAGAAACAACGAAACGTCTAGAAGGGATGTTTCGACTTTTTTCTGAGACACGGCATACAACTATCGGAAAGGAAAGCTTAGTCATCTCGATAAAATAATTCAAAACTCATCGTAAATTTGAGCCATGGCTGTGCTGATTTTTTATGTTTTATATTCTTCTAAATTTAATTTAGCAATTCAATGAGATTTCGACTAGCTTTTATAGGCAGCAGCAATAAAGACATAGATTAGAATTATTGCATTCGTTGGACATATCGAATATTATCTTTATGATAAAATATTTACTACAAGTAGCATCTTATAAAGTATTTGTAGTCAACATGTACCTTTTCTCAAAACTAATTGAGTGTTCACTGAAGATTGTATTATCGACGTTTAAAATTTGATGAGGCCATACTTTAATTCAAATTGAAGGCTTCTGGGTGTAATATTAGAAAAACGTTTGTTTGTCAGTTGACCTGTATGGAATCATCCACATTGTTAGATAATACCCTTCTTCTCACGATATCGTCCTTGCTTTCCCACAAATGAAATGAAAGTCTTCAACAAAAGTGAACGTCCTGAGTCAGCTTTTATGAGTAGGTGGACACGCTTCCTAGAGGGCATATTTATGTTAAGAAGGTACATTCATTCCACTCCTCCCACTCGTCGTTGACAATTCCTGTTTTGTGAGAATTTCCATTGCAGCTGAGTATTAATTATGTAGTAGTTTGAGTGGCTCATATGCACTCACCAAATCCCAAAGGTTGTCTTGTTGATTTAGGTTTACATCCGTCTTTTTATTTAGTTATGAATCCACCTACGCATAATAAACTATTTAAGCAGCATGTTAAACAAATATTTATTGTGAAGGTAAAGTTACTACATACACTTACATATATTTGTGGTTACCCAAAAATGTGCAACCAAAACCAAAAAATGTTCACGGCAAACTTTTACTGTCATCCGGTTTAGTTCAAACAACCTCTGCACACAAACATTGGTCGTGCTACTTTCTTTTTCCATTTAATTGCAAAAATTCTGCACAAAATAGCAAATCTGCTCTAATATAACGCTGCTGAAACCGGAAACTGTATAGTATTTATATACACAAATCTAGACATTTTCAAAAATGACTTTCCTTCATCGTATTTTTCGCTAGTTTCACTTGTTATGGATAATTTACGATGTATTGCTTATGAAATGTTTAAAGTATGGCGGCATTGCCTAAGTAAGAATTGCGAAATAATTAGGTAACTGGTGCATAGCGTTTTTGTAACAACCGGATCATTTTATTTTACTTAGAAAACATACCGGTTCTGTTGATGTTAGCGTTTGGGCTACTTAATTGGATTATGTAAATTCAACTTGATTGGTTTCTCATCCTGCCTCAAGTACATCCTAGGGGAATTCATTAACTTACTTTCTGTTCTTTTCTCTATGTGCGCATCTAATTTGCTTTCGTAATTGGAAAATGCATAAAAAGTTCTAAATATAAAGATTGCTCACATACCACTTTAAATTAGTTGGGTTAGAAGTGTTCGTTGTGTTTTATCCCTGTTGCTCATTTTCATTTACAGATGATTTTGCATAAGTGTTTTGTATTACAAATATCCCGAGAACAGAAGATTTATCATTAACATGCATGCGTATTTTGCATCTTTCATGGTGTAATTATTTACAGAATTCAATTTAATTTAAAATATGACGGATAACATGGTCATGTACAAATATATTCAAATTATCAAAAAATACCAATTTACGGTATATGTAAAGGGGTATTTATATTTATTACGATCTACATACACGTACAACTTATATATAACACCAAATGAATGCAATTTTATATCATGCAGGTAAATTGAATCTTAGTCTATAATATGAATAAAACTACATCCCTCACTCAGTTCCTATTTGCAGGAAACTCATTTAATTTCAAATGGTTTGGAGAAATGAGCAGCAAAATTGTAGTTTTTTTTGTTGGAAGCAAATTGGGCAAATGAAATCGCAAATACACAGACACACAGCGATATACACAAAGCGTCGCAGAAAAGAAAGTAGTTTTTTCAGGGTTTCTGATTACTGGAAGGCTGAAAGTTCATTTGTGTAGATCAGTGGGTATAAAGTCTGACAACCGTGGTTTCCGTTTCAATGCGTACAAAACTATGTTAAAGTTTATCCTGGTACGACAAAGGCAAGTACAACGTGACCCAGAAAACTCAATGGAGATGACTGTGCACACTAATAAACTTCGTCAGGGAAGAATGCCGAGAAGAATAAGATTACTGTAGGTCCGTTATCTTCTTCCACTCAATTTCGTTTTCCGTCTCACATTTCTTTCTTCCGGATTGTATTCATACATTTTTCCACCCCACAGAAATGAAAAGGTGGGCGAAAAACGACGCCACTGCAAATAGGATAGAAAAGGTTTAAATTGTTCCTAAAGTCATGTTGTCATACAACTTGGAAGTTGCTGCCAGACGACTGCATTTTGTATAAGCATGCAAACTTTTGTTTATCTCTCTTGTTTATTAATCCCCACATAAAAATTTGTGACTTGCATATGACAATAGTTTACTTCTTGGGTAACTATTTGGATGAACTCACTCCGAAGGAATTTACATTTACAATTGTACTCAACAATTTCCATTATTAAACACAGTATGGCTGTTAATTCCAACTTCTTTGCGAGACAATCAACGCAAAACGTTAATTAAACAATTATTAATGTGTAATAACATTGTAACATTGGTTTATGTAACAGCAGAGTTTTTAATTTATACTTAATATGAAATTAAGCAGGCTACAATTATATTATTCACACTGTTTATTAACTACAAAAGACCGCTGCAGAATCTTCTAACATATATTTCAGATTAATGTTATCTAAATATTTTTCGGGGTAGAACTGATACGCATTTTTTGTACAACCAATCGAAACGAATCCTACGGAAGTAAAAGTTGCAATAAGGGATTAAAATGCAATTTCTTTCTAGATTATTAATAATTAGGCATGGCAGAAGTAGACACGAATCCCATCAATTCTGAGTTATTTAGTTGGATAACTAACCCATATATATTCGTTTTTACGATGACACAGAAACATTTGAGTTCCCCTAATATATAATTGATCGTGCTAATGACATGTTAAAAATGTTATGTATATTTGTTTCTGTCATTCTGAAAGCTTGTAGAGAGGTTTTTTCATTTGTTGAGAATTACAAATATAAAGTTGACAAGACATTCCAAGAGATATGCAAAAAGGAAGACTACATACTTGCAGAACACAATAGAACTGATCTTGAAGTTCAGTTTAAAACAGATATTAATGAAAGTTTCAAAGCTAAAAATTGCATTCAAGCGAATTTGTGTGGACAGAAAGCATATACGATTGCGTATATAAGCTTCTTTTTTTCACAAAAAAAAGATGAGAAGTGTAATTGCGTCCATAATTCTGGCTCGTCTCCATTTTCTAATAATGGAACAACACAAATTGCTTACTGCACACAAATTATGAGATACAATTCTAGTACCAGATGACATCTTTTCATTTGCTTTCACCTCTCTGTAGTCTGACAGAATGCACCATTTCAATTCAGCACAGCACCATGGAGTAATAAGATTGCTATGCATTTGAGTTTTACAACTCTGTTTGTTTTGCTACTTTAATTTTAGTGTCAACTGTACAACTGCTTCGGTTGGTTCTGTTTATTGCAAAAAAACCGCCGCATCGTAATAATGGAGTCGGAGCGGAATATAATGGAGTGAGAACGATTTGGTGTGTAGTAGTGGTTTGGAGAAAGCCATTTTTGGCTTTCAAAATGAAAGGCAATCTAATACACAATAGCTGCAGTAGTTTTTAAAGCGAATTTGACCAAATCTTTGGAAAATAACACTTCTGCTTATTTTTAGTACTTTGCCGCAGTCTACGTCCACCCACATATAAACATATATATGTGTCGTTGAAAAATGGGAGTAACATCATGTGTTTCCTGGTGAAACCAAAAAAATTGGAGACAATAGCTTCTGTAAAACTATTTAAAGAAGAGGAAATAACAACACAATTTCCATTAAAACAATGAAGCTAGACGGACTCGTCGCCATTATCGTCATACTCAAGCATCCATGTAGTCATCGGACCATTCTTTGGTACAGTGTCTGTATAAAAATAGTATGTTAATCTTATCCTTGAGATGAGAATGCTTTTAAACTGCCTCACATTTTTCAATGTGATTGTAGTGTAGAATGTTTCAACAGTAACGATCTGCAGAGAGTGTATAGCAAGAAGAGCTACACAAAAAAATAACATAAACATTTACAAAGAATATTTTACAAGCATTTCTTTACCCATTCCTACTTTTTTACGTGGGACAAATTCGTCCGCTCTAAGAAATGAATGGGCATTATGCTTGCTCACAACATGGATAAATAAAACCGAGATTGGTTATCATTGTGAAAAAAATATTTAACAAATTAGCTAAACACGTTGACAAGTATAAGGATGGCAGACATGCAACAAAATACTCCGGTTTATCCTCCAGGATTACGATTAAATACCAACGGCTACTTTTTACTGATCTGCCTGAATTAATTAATAATTTAGGTTCTCAGAATTAATCAAATAGCGTTAAGTTGTGTTGGATTTTACATACAATATTTTTAATTTTACAGATACCCCTATTTTTACCTATGCAAAGCTTGCATAAATAAATTATCAATTTACAACCTTGTGAAAGTGCACAACGAAGAACGATAATATTTGAGTACTTTTCGCCACTCAAAATTCGTTTACTTACTCACTCCTTTCTAATGTACGACGGTCACCCAGTCATCAGCAAAAGTTGTGGTAGTACAAATTTTAGGAGGGCTACAAAAAATACCGTATACCCCCAAAATCCAGAAGTAACATTTATTTTGAATGGTAAAATTACATAGTATATAATCTCAGGGAGTACATAATTTTTAACTCAGTCGTATTCATAAAAATTACGATGGGTTCCGTTTCCTGTTAATTGAAACTAAGTCCATATGCCACATTATGCATCAATATTCAGCTAAAATATATTACAAAAATGTCGTTAATTAAAGATACTACTTCTGCCTATTTATTTTGAATGCAAGTCATAATTTCATAGACAGTTATACAACACTGACAAGATTATAGTTTCTGAATTTAGCACATGTAAACTCATTCCAAGCACATCTGTTTTACTGTCGCAGTTTTTTCACCATTCATACGTGCTAATGGACATTAAGAATAGAGAAATCCTATTTTACAAGCAATACAGAATAATACGTGTCATATGAAGCTTGGTTGAGTGATCAAACTACCGTGTAATGTAATACGTTTTCTCCTTTCCTGACATTTGACTTGGAGCGACACTCATTAGTAAGAAATTTCTTTGTAAAGGAGAAATAATGTCACTTTCTCCTCTTACGATCTGAAGTCTGCTTGCTTGGAAAGCTTGATACCTTGGAAGAAACGGACTGTAAGAAATAGATCGAGTGAAAGACTAATGTCTAGAATCATCCTCACTTTTCCTGTTGGCAAGCGGCAAGCTTCCTTCTTTCTCTCCTTACGTAACGAAATTGTCTCTCATTCTTCACTTGCCACATTTGAACATATATGATACATTTTTCCTTGACTGTAATTGGTAGGTGTCGTTTCCACAGACTGGAAAAATGGGTAAGAAATCGAATTACTATTGGTTGCGTCACTACCTTCATTTCTGTCTAATGAGGACTTCAAGCCAGCGGCATTGTTTTTCTGAAGGAGATTTATTTTCATGCCATACGCCTACTTTCACTCCGTATTATTTTGCAACACATGGGAGAAAAGTCTGTTATATCAACCGAATTTTCATAATCTTTGAGAATATCTTTGTTTTCTGAGTTAGACAAATGTTTTAAAAGCGAATTCCATAGAATTTAGATAAGTAAAACAGTGGAATGTAATTCGAAATAAACAAATTATATTGTTTTTATTGTTCTAAGCTTTACGTGCTATTTGGATTGCGAAACAATAGAGGACTGTCAACGTGACCATTTCGTCTTCACCAAATTTTTCAAATTCCTGTTTATACTACGCTTTGACGTAATTTCTTCAGTTTTAAGTACCTCGTTAGCGCAACGATGAGGAAAAACGAGAGCTGAGAAGATCCCCTTTGTTTGTCAAGCATGCTTACATTGGGCAGCGCGTCGTTATTTGCTTTTGTTTCAGGCACGTATTCTTGCTGATGCTTTTCAATGGCATAATTGATGCGGAAGAGCTTACACCCGTCAGTTAATTAACCCACGTAACAAGTACTTTCATAGTAACATTGTAAATTGTAACGGTTGACTAGGTTTTCACTGGAAAAACAGGAGACACAGGAGAATGATAATAATGACAATAGCCAATTAACCTCGGACTTCTTCACCAAGACACAATAAGGATTTGATATTTTTCCTTTGTTTCAAATTCTTAAGGGTCGCCAACTGCACCTTTGACAAGTTTTCATTAAAACAACGGCATAATAGCATTATAATCTGTACTCTTTCTTTGTCATTTCAAAAGGAACAAGTTGAAATTACATTCTGAGCAGTTACATACAAAACGCAGTAGTTATATTATGCTGTTTAAATTTACAAACGGGAGTTGAATATTATTATAGAAATCGAAAAATATCTTACCCTAAAGCCGTTATTCGTTTTAGTCATTTCCAGTAGAGATTGTAAAAGTATTTGATGTTAATAATTGACTGATAGTATTTAATTCTGCTCTAGAAACCAGACAAACGATCACATATCACGTCATGTTGAATAAATATTACTGCAGGTAGACCAATGCTTTTCACGAAAACTGATCTTCTCTTGACTCCATTCTATATTTGAAACGGAATTCTTGGAGTAGCGTTACAGCTTACAGTTCCATCATTTTTTACCATTGAATTTTGCACTCATGTTAAACTTCTGTCCGTGTCCGTTTAAATGCCTTAGTACAATATGAAAAAATTGATGGCATACGGACATTTCTTTCTAAATTGAATTAGAAAGCCAATATCATTATAAAAGAACTTGTCACGAGTCCAAAATTGACATTTGGAAATGGTACCCTGACAGTACTGCTTGTTATATCTTAGATCGGAACGTGAACTTTTGTTCGCATATGTAGCTACAGATTGGGGATTTCCCAATGTCATTTTCTGCAATTGTTACGCCAAGGGTTAATACATTCTTATTGAATTGATTTTACTAAAAAAGAGATAAAATAAAACTATCGTATTACAGTAAAGTGCAATGGTGCATCATTCTAACATTATGTGACATCGTCCTCCATTATCCGTATGAAACCAATTAAAGCAAAGCAAAAGAGGGTTTCGAAGCTCTTTTATAGTTTTATCGTACTCCTCTTCATTTTAATTTTTCTGTGATCAGAATTTGAAGCGACGTTTTTGTATTTACTTGATTTTATGACAGTCAGGACTGAATTTGGGATTTGGAACAGGATATCTAAGTGTCACAGTTGTGCAGTTTTGATGCAGTCATCTCATGTCAAATATATTTTGTTGGTGCAGCTTAATGAGATGTCAGTAAAAGGTTTCAACTCTCAAAGCACTCGTTATGATTTGCTGGCTGCATGCTGGTTGCACTTTCACTTGGGAAAGTAGAAGAATAAAGGAACATTGAAATATCACAATAATATCCAATTAACAACTGATGTCATTCCCTATTCGAGTTGATGATTGATGATGTTTCTCCGTAGCATTGTAATCAAAGGTATGATGCGCTAAATGTTTGACAGTCTACTGGATTCTCACAAATGCATAAGTCGATGCAATGTATTCCACTTGCCTTAGTTGTCTATGACGGTGATTTCCCGTGCCGTTGACACTAACATGATCTTCTTTCGACCTTATTCTGAATGTAAGCGGTTGTCTATTCCATTGAATTTTGCAGGCGAATCATAGTAGAGGACTTCGTACTGAGAGTTCAAAGCTGTCAGAAGAAAACGGTCATCAGGGAGCAATACCCGTTACACGTGCTATCTAAGCTCAACTCCACATCTTGTTGCTGAACTAAATGACTGTTTTTTAAAGAAATTCTTTCTACAGAGCTGGACATTTCATTTTCTGATTTAGAATAAGATTATGTGCCTCAACCAAATTCAGGCTTACTGAGCACATATAATAAAATGAGATTGGTTCAAGTGTAACGTGACGTCGTGCACAGTAATAGCGTCGTCCTGATCAAGCTGATCCTTGAGCAATGAAAGTTCAGAGATAACGCATCATTTTGCTTTAGCTTGCTGACCCCATCCCTCATTACTGTCTGAATGTAATTGGTTTCAGTTTACTTTGTGTAGTCTATTAAGAACTCTGCTTAATATAGTCTATAATTAAAATACAAGCATTTACAATCCATATTATATAAAACATTGCATGTGATAAATGGGCTGCGAATGCACGCTTCCGTTTTAGAATCACTTTCTTTTTCTTATATTTTTTGATGCAGTTGGTATTTTCCGTGAGAAGATTCTAGAATTCGTATTATTCTTGCCTGTTTTTCTTTGTCTCAATCTAATTCTAAGTACAGCTTACTGAATTATTAACGGATGACCCAGGGCATTGAAATTGCGCATATTGTAGCCCCCCGTAGGAATGTTCAGTTTGGTAACACACAGCTTATAACGTTTTGCGGTACTCGTAACAATCGTTTTAGTTATTTCCGGCTTTGTAATTAAAAATTCTGCGTCAAAATTTATCTGTAATCATACTGGAACAACCATTTTAAACCGTTCCGTTTAATTATAGACCAACCCAATTGTTTTATCTGACTTTATTAGAATTGATTTTTTAATGCATTTTATTTCATTCGACGTTAAGCCAAATTGGTAAATGTGTATTTTATGGTTGAATGAAACTATCGTCCGCACGCTGGTAATTCCATTGATTTTAGCAAATTTCTATGGTAGAACGAAACGGAAATTATTCTAGTTTTTACAAATTATTCTATTAATTGTATCGGATCTTATTGACTGACTGTCAAATCAAATCATGGACTATTATCAATCAGTCATTACACTCCACAAGCGTGCTGAATGTGCAATAAAACTAATAATTGTGTCAAAAACATCATGTCAGATTAAAACTACCCTTTACTAGCTAGTTGGAATAGCATCCTATTTGTCTTCCGGCACTTCTACGAATCAAAGCTGCACTCCAACAGAGCAAGTATCAGCTTTGAGAAAGTTTGTAGCAAATGAGGCAAACATATATGCTGTCATTCTCAGCAAGCAAGTAAGAAACTTGTCTATCTGTCACAAATACTTTTATCTTATAGCAAACTTCAGTGCTCAACTGGAAGAAAAGTTTGACTGGTGGGCCATTTATTGATTAATTAATTCCACCCATTCCAGCAAACTGAATAGCTATGATTAACCATAATATAAAGTTATGTTTATAACAGTGCTTTCCTCAGGGATAGTCAGTTCCTATAACTAACTTTGTAGGCAAGATCCGGATTCAGATTTCTGCTAAACTAAAACTTTTTCCTTCTGAAGTTTTCGGCTTGGGGATAATGTAACTTCCAATATATCATACCCCATGCCTTCACTTCAGCTGAGCATTTCCAATTATTTCCAACCTGATTCAGGTATAATACATCAAAATTCCATTTTATATTTAAAAATACGGTGAAAAATCGTATTGTAGTTACAATTTTAAACTAATTTCTGAACATCGGAGAATCACAACGCAACTATTGTGTTATTTTATTCAGTACAATTTGTATCTCAGAAATATCAAAGGTAATAAAGTTAGTAAACTCATCAATTATTCAAAAGAAAACATCCGAAAGCAAAGATCTGGTAAAACATCAATGGACTCATATCTATGAGCAAAAGAGATAAAGTGTAGCATATAAACAGATTGCGCGGCGTCAAGTAATTGATAAATTGACGTATTGAAATCCAAATCGTTAAAAATTCAAGATCAAATAGTTAAAAAAATCGAAAAAAATATTAAGATCCTAATTAAGAAAAGGCTCCTTAAACTTTCCGGAAACTCTGATTTCAATTGAACCAAAGGAGAATTTACAGCAACCGAATTTCTGTACTCGTTGAATAATTCAGTCGTTATTCAAATTGTTGCTGTCAAAAAGAAACTTATCTCGATTACACAGCATTCGATAAACAGTGAGAACCGTGGCACTACTAAAGTTGATACGTATAGCATACAGCATATCTGTTTTACAGTGTCACACAATCTAAATTGAACAGCTACAAATACTTGCAGCCTCTAACGTTCCTTTTTATTATGTACCTTTAGGTACATATTAAGATCACTCTGTATCGCGTCGTCGTCGTCGTCGTCGTCTGTCTGTCTGT
>JAQGAP010001161.1:0-22317 GCA_034697805.1 Orchesella bifasciata | reverse complement strand
GTATTGGGGATTAACATTAAGAAGAAATATTGATCACACGCAGTAGAAAATTATGCAACACACATGTCCTGTTGCTGCTAGTGCAAATTCCGAAGTCAAAGAACTGCATAATGCATAAACTCTAACCGAACGCTCATTTTCTTCATAGTGCCAGTGTTCATCTTTCATATTACCAAGGACGGTGCAGGCAGAGTTCTATTCTTTAATGATCAACGGAAACAAGCGTTTCCTTCCTTTGTTTAGATAGATGGAGTCGTACATATTTTTCTGGTAATTTGAGCGATAGAAGATGATAATGTGACGGACTATTGCCAAGAATAAACTACACCCCATGGACTCACTACCACATTTAGTTTATCCTCACATCGAAAAAGCTGGCATATTGTATGAAGGGGGCAACAAATTCTGAATGGTTCTACTGATTGGTGGATGATGGAAAACTAGCGAGCTAGGTTATGGCTTTCTAACATAGTTTTTGTGGTCGTTTTTACTTTCTGCATCTGTAATTGATGTTTATGAGCTTTACATTCTTCCGCTCTCTGCTGGAGAAAGGCCGGAGAATAAGCGTTGCATTTTATGAGCTTGAGAAATACATATTATTTTCAATATGCATACATGTACTTCCATGCATGCAACGTCATTCTATCATTTAGTTGGCAGTGTCAGTGTTATGTTGTATAAGGAATGAAGATGAAGACTAGCCAATCAATCTGGAACACAGCCAGAATATGCGCCAACACACATTATGTGATTGTTCAACAAAGAATAAAATAATCCATTCTCTTTCTCATTTTCACTTCACTTTATCGTTTTTTTCCTTTCATCGACATCGTATATATATGTACTACTGGTACTCCGTGTAGTTTCAAGTTGCGTGTAATTTTGTTACTCGGATTAAATTGAATGGTGCGACGAAAAACATGTAATGGAATAAGAGAATAGGAACTGAAAAAAAAAATTATAAATTAGGTACCGCATGAGAACGAGGAAAGCATATAACAAGCAAGGAATATATGAGAGCAATATCAAAGAAAAGGCTGCAACAGCACGGTACGCATTTTATCTCATTTCATTGCGAGGATAGAAAAAAAGATGTTCATGACAATAAATTGCAGAATACAATGATATATTTCACAATATTACACATGATGATGGTGATGATGAGGATGACAACGGCTCAATTCACATCAAAACCATCAACTCGTTTAAATTATACAAAAGAAACGATTTTTTCTTTTCAATTTTTCTCCATTTTCAGATTCTCTCCTTTCATCTCCGGTTCTCTTTTCTTTCCCTCGAATAGAAATCTATTCGAACTACTGGAACTTCCGAAAAAAAGATTCTATCGTGTTTATTCTTAGCGAATGCTTTATTACGAAGGGGCTTATATCTCATGCAGACGATAGGTAGTCAGAATGGAATAAAAGCCACGTAAGTGGACTGAGATACGCAGCTGAATGAATGACATTATTTACCATGACATTATGCTCAATTCGTGTCATTATAACCATTTCATGAGCTTATAACTCCACGAATTTGTAGATTTCACTTAAAATTATAATTTCAGCATGTAAAACTACCCTTAAATACTCATTTTCAGCGAAATCGGAAGACTTTTTGAATTTGCGCACGCAACTTTTTAAGCGCGCTACCGATTTAGCTGAAAGGTATTTCTAGAGGTTCCCTTAAGGAGTACTACCTATGTGCCAAATTTGGCCCATATCGGTTAACGTATGTGGACAGGAAAGTGCTTACAGACAGACGGACGGACAACTCAGTAGACTTTATGACTTGCTGAATACATTCGGCCGGCTACAATAAACAGTGGTAGAATATCCTAAGAGGAAAGCGGAATGTGTAGACGGTAGAATGCCAGTGATTCGTGTTATTTACTAGAACGATATGGAACGACAGTGCAAGAATGTAGTGTACATCATTATCATAATGTACACTATTAATTTGTTATCTGCCTAGTTCTCTACTCTGCATTAATATGCTATCTGCCTGTTAGCGTTAGCCCAAGAATTTAATGACGAAATACTAATAGCCAATTAAAACGAAAATGATCAGGTTATAAAAGTAATATCACAGAAATTAGCATAAGAACATATTTCTAGGCTAGGTTATTGTATTCATTCGTATCGATTTTATTTTTTTAAATTAAGTCTGTATTTGTGCGTAATGCTGTAAATAATTAATCTTGACTAATTATATAAACCGTGTATCATTTAGAAATTTAGATGTAATCATTTATCCTAATCCATCAATTTTTTATGTCGGTATTGCCCTGCCTGAATGAACCTTCATAACATTGTTGATGCTGTTAAGCAGTAAATAAAAGTGTGTTCTACTAATCCAGTTAAGTTTTTCATTTTCCCATTTCAGTTGGGCAGCTTATATGTATATAGTCATTACCCTAAACTTTTCCCTCAGCAACTGCGCATGGCGTTTTCTAAACATGCTTTCAATAGTATGAAACGATACTGAAAAAGTACAATTATGGTAAATTTTACGATTATGCGTAAAATATCCCATTTCCTTTGGTCTCGGCCTCATGTCTTCCCAAGTCCCTGATCTTAAAGTAAGTAAAATAAACTTTTTTTGTTGCTTTCAACGCATATACAAAGACCCAACTGCAAGCTCGAAGTTACATTTAATGATTTACGTTAAACGCATAGCAGACATGAGAAAAATAAATCGTGTGAAATCTCAGTGTTTTCAGATGTGCTCATAAATAAATAACATGAACAAAAGTATCATGCTGTGAATTTCCTGAAAAGTAGTTGTTTTCTGCAGTGCATTTAAGGATTACAGAGTTTTTTAAATGCTGAAAAAACGCCGTGCATTGTGTAAAATCGGTTACTTTTGTTTGTGAAGAAAGAAAAACTATCTCTAGAATGGAAAGGTACTCAAACTACTTACCACTTACTCTCTCATACTCGATCTCTCTTTTGTTTACCGCTGTTTGTTAAGAGATTACTTATGTTTGCGGCATTATTATCACCATCATTGTTACGCATGAATGAGCACCGTTGCTATTTGTTTGTGTGCTGAGAAAAAGGAAAAAGAAATGAAGAGTATTTGCTTCACAATGTCTCTCCTGCTATTCAGTCTAACATTGTTTAAAGAAAACACTTTCTTGGTTAAGAAGCGAGAGAAATTCAGTGAGTTACTGCACGATAATAATGTAAGTATGTTCAACTCAACATTTCGTACATGCTTCACCGATATGATGATGATTATCCGGCTCCCCGAGAACGAAGTGATACATAATGCGATATTTACATACACAATGAATATCTTACACTATGCTTGTAGATGTCGGTGCCGCATGGCTTATGTAAGTATAAGTGTAGTGATCATCATTGTATGTATTATAAGTAAAATTATTCCATATTAATATTAATTCTACTTAAACGTTATTTAAGTTTAATAATTTGAAATGGGATTGCAACGAGTGTTATTTAACTCAACGTTTCGGTCGATCTCCGACCCTCATCAGGAGCAATTTAACGATAAATGTGTATGACAACAATTAGTAGTTATTTAAGTTAACCAACGTACTTTTTTAGTTTTTCTTTGCGAATCAAAAACCAAACGCGAGAAAATCATTCTGGGGACTAGGGGAAGTTGAAGTCTTTAGTTGAAGAATGGAAAAAGAACAGCTTGTGTTTTTTATTTCTGTGTTCAGATCGAATAAAAAACATACGATATAACTTCTGCTTTCTAAGAAGTGAAAAGGAATTCTGTGAATCTGCTCTGAAATGAAGAAAAATCTCCTTGAATCATTCATTGGATTAAATGCATTACCCAATGTTGGCATTCTCGCTCTCAAGTTCCCTTCTTATGCCTCTTCACTTCACATCGACTTTGTATCAACTTTCACCCACGCAAAGAAAAAAAGTGTAGCTTCCAATATCTTCCAATTTTTTGTCACAACTCAGTTTGGTTTCGTTTGGTACACATGAGAGGGTTCAGTAATCCATCCATGGTAGTTAAACACATATCGCCACATTCGTTCGCTATCAGGTTTATATCCATACAGGCTTTCTGAAACGTACAACCTTTTACGTTATCCCATCCATCTGGTTTGCTTTTGGTCATTTTAATACCCAAGAGGAAATGAAAGTAGACAAACAAGGATGAAAGTAAGTCGAGAGAGGAAAAAGTCAGGCATTAGTGGCAGCCGTGTGGTAATGTTCAATCTGTATGGTGTAGGAAGGGCACCTAACAAAATAGCTTGTAAGGCAAACAACGAGAAAAACGGTTCAGTCGGATCACTCCGGAAGACGAAAAAGAAGAGGGGCAGAAAGAGTTGAGAATAAAGCAACCCGTAAATTCCCTAGCTCTTCGAGAGCTAAAGACTTATTTCTTTGGCTTTCTATTTCCTTCCCATTGTACTTATATGTATATGTGTTTTTCTTCTTTTTCTCTCGTATTTCTCTGGTCTGACTTATCTTGAGGAATGCTCATTATATGTGAATGTTAGGAAGGGAATGAAAACAAAAAGTTTCGATAAAGATTTTTGTATGCTTTCTTTACAAATGGATAGGCTTACAAAAAGAAGTGAGGTAAAAATGAGAAAGCTTGTCGAACGAATTCCAAAAGGTCAGTCAAGTTGGTTTTCTTGTTGGTTATAACGTTTTCCCTCCAATAAATCGGATTAACAGATTAATTTCTTCTTGGAATGACAGCGCTGTCAAGTCCAACTCATTCTTTGTCCGTCTGTGTCCATAAGATAAAACTGCATTAGAAGCCATTCATTTCCACAAGTTTATGAGCTACAATCGGTACAAAAAATTAAGTAATAGAAGCAACAGAACAATATACAACAAAGTGAAGGATATAATCCGTAGCCAGTATGGGATGACTTTGATAACGGGTTTGGTGGTGAGAAACGTAGTCATCATAGCAATGACTTGGAGTGTACCATGCTATGTGTGAGTGAAGGCGATGTAGGCAATGAGAACACCATCCGGCATTTTACTTCCGTCATTCTCACCCTGAGAATTGCTCTTGTAATGATAATGATGAGGATGATTGCAAGGACGGAATGAGTTGAAAAGTCAGAAACGGGATGGAATGAATAAATGAAATGACGTACATCATCGCTCGTCGAATTAGTTCATGTAGTAATGAAATCGAAAGAACTCATCTTAAGCATTCATTTTCATACTTATGGACATTATCATGCATGCATACACTCTGTGTATGTACATTAGGAAAGCCTCATGTTTACTAATATTACTTATCCAACTTTCATTCTTTCTAAAGCTCGGAATTACACTAAATATATATAAAATATATATACAAATACCCTAATATATTGTATTATGGATAAAGTTTTTCCTGTTTGCTAGCAAACATAATAATATTTTCCCCGAGAGAACAGGAGAAAGTTGTACGTAAAGAGCATCTAGCTGTTCTTCCATGGACATATTATTACAATATATAAAAACTGTGGATGTTCACTACGTACTGCTTGCTGTCAATTTCATTCGGTTTTCTATCCCTTTATTTCATATTATTATATACATACTCTGTACATGTACTAATACATTCCTACGAAATGTGTAAGATGTTTAATTACTCGACATGCATATATGCAATAATAAATTATTCTTTTTACATAGAATGTTTGTTTTCCAGTCAGTCTGAAGATGATTACTTTTCAATATATTTAACTTTGAAGAAGAGTGCTTACTCGTTAATGTAAAAAAAACTGTCTCGTTTATCACTTTTAAGCAGAAACTTGTAGTTTCTAAGTTTTTCTTTGTATTCTAAAATTGTTCTAGCTTTACGAAGTAAAAAGCTAAAAACTACTGAGTTTTATTTATACAGACCCATTACTTTGTTACACGTGATGATATAATGATATAACGATACATGTTATGAATGATATGGCGATTATTTCCACAAAATGTAATTACTCGATTGGATCAGTTATATCCGATACATACATACGTACATACATATTTTGGTTGTGTAGTAAACTTGATCACTCACTTTACTTCGATCATCTTTCTAAGAAAAGAAAAGTTAAGTGCAAAGTTGTAAGAAAAGTGCGTTCCGTGCATGCATTCTGTCAGTGTGCTTTTCTACATATGTGTGCTCGTAAAGTGCATTGCAGCAAGACTTGTACCAAGGTAATTCACATTCTGACTGACTCAATTTATTACATGGACGACAAGTTGAGAGGAAAGAGAAATCTTATAGATAGTGATGTGATAATGAGCATCAAGATGCAGACTAGACACAAACACGATAAAATGGGGAAGTAAGGAAAGTACTTCCTTGTATGTTTATGTTCATTTCATGGTTCTCTCTTTATAACCAGATCGGAAAGTTTACAGTCACGGTATAAACGTCCGTGATCTTTATATAGACAGTACAGTATTATTCATTTACGAGGTATGCATCGAGCAAAACCCCATTTTTCTAAGAAATGACAACAAAGGACGAGATGCGTGCAGCTAAGCATTGCATGCTTCAAAGATTTTAGTACTTCCTGTTGTTTTCCATATTTTTGTTGTGAAAAACAGGAACACTGATTCTGGTAAAAAATAGCTAACAGTGAACAACAATTGGAAAGTATGAAGAAGGATCACAACGTGGCTTTCGTCGGAGTGCACTGTTCGTTTAGATTGGCAAGGGCATGAACATGAAACTCCTATGAGATGAAACTATGGAAGAATGCGTGCTTAGGTTAGGACTAAAGGCAGCAAAATTCTTCAACTGTATTCCCTCTGGTTTTAAACAAACGTTAGGGAAAACCAACAGAGAAAGTTTTTCATTGATATCCGAAATATGAAAATAAACGACTCAAAGAAGTAGGAATGTATCTTTGTTCTTATCCTATTCTACAAACAATAAAAATATTGTTTTTATTTAGGATGAGTACAACAAGCACGTTTAGAAATGTCTTTATATTCCATCCTCTTGGGAGGATGGAAAAGTCAAAAGTTTGGCAAGTAATAATGAAGGATGAAATACCATTAGACAAGGCAGTTCTCTTTCACAGTTGAAAGTCGAAATAGCTGTCATATATGGACTTTGTATCTTCAAGAGTATTGTGGTGCATTTCAACTTTTCGTATTGATAAAGTTAACTTCTTACTCAATTAAAACGGAAAGATCTGATGCAAAACACGTCAGAACGTGTGAAATTGTGCCGATTACGAGTGATTTGATCTTTTCCCCCGAGGGGCAAACCGTTTCAGTATACTTACTGTGTTCTTCCAACAGCACCTCTGCATCAAATTACATAAAGGTTAACATTAATTTAATTGCAGACTCATTACATAGAGCGTCACATAAGAGTTCATAATGATTAAACAAAGCATCCACGGAAGAAAAAACCAGGTCAAAATATATTTTCATTCAACACTTGTCCATTTTTTAGAAGTAAAAGTTGTAAAAACATTACGAATTTAATCAAATTTATTTTTATGATACCGATGCATCAAGTTTCCAGTAAGTCTTGAATGGAAACTCGTCAGACCACAAAAAATATTTCTTTTATTTCTCTCACATTTTGTCAGTTGCTTCTTCATGTCTTCACATAGATTTATAAGTTAATGTTTCTAGAAAGTTGAAAGTTGGGACTTCAAATTCCTTTATAAATTATATATTCATATTAGATAAGTGTTAAATTGTAAAAAGGTATTGAAAACCCAAAAATTATTTCGATATGTATACTTTTAGAGGTGCCGTCTGCAGCATTGCAGTCATAAACACGAATAATGCAGGGAAAGAAGGGAAGCGAATGTTTTCAAGTGATAAAAAGTTTCTAGACAGTACAGTCAACAGTACACACATCCATCCTAGCTGCTCCCTCACTTTGTATGTGCAGCCATGCAGTGCCAACGATTTCCTAAATAAACAAGTTGTACATAATTTTAAAGCTGAATGATTGCAATGAGAGTAGCTAAACAATTCCCATCCATTTCGGTTAGAAAATGAGTACCAACTTTGGAAAATTTTACTTCCTGTTTAAAACTTATAATTGGTTAGCCGAAGGTGATTTAGCATAACGTGTGTTGCCATATCTGAAGTAAGTTTTTAAAGAAAACTTTGGAACGTGCCTCAGACTATACGGCGTCATATTTCATACTCATACTTACCAACCAGTTAGAAAAGTAGTTTTTGAAACTGTGTTTTAAATCTAATTTTAACCTTTCTTCACGATTTTAAATAGTAATGAGGCTTCAACTAAACTTTTGGGACATATGTGGATACGCCCAATTAGGGACCTTTTCGTTCTCTAAAGTTGATCCACGATCTTTCGGACGAATCATCGACATTGACTTCGTAAATAAGTTCCTCCAGTCAAATTCATTCAAGAAGCTGAGTGAACAGCTTGACATATTATTAAATGACAGACTGGCTTTCCAGCTTAGCATGAAAGCATTTCCTGATTAATTATTAGCATCCTGTATTGGTCGTTCGTTCGTTTCTGACTTCTATTTATTTCGCATTCACTTCCTTCTACTCCTTGCAAATGTATATCTCGAATATGTATGTGCATAATTGTGCATAACGAAACGAGGAAATAGAAATACTACTGAAGTTGTGCAGGAACGTAAAGTTTTGTAAATGTTTTAATACACGTCCATAATACCAGTTTCTTGTCGAAAAAAAAACACGTGTGGGAAAATATTACTAGTCGTATCTGACTCTCGTTATAGTTTCAACTTTGTCACGCTATATTATATACTTAATGTTACATTACGGAACGGATACTCCTGCATTTAGAACAATATCCGTGCTAGTATAAATATGTGATACGCATATATTTATACTAGCTAGAGGCGAAAAAGCGGCAATCCAATTAGCCAGCCTTACTTTCCTTACCATTTTAGTTAAGCTAACTTTTCCCTCCTTGACTGTGAGAGCGAGTGTCTGCTTCACTTATCGTCCCTAACATCATTCATTTATTTTCACTTTCCTATATATACACATGCAGCAGCATCATGTCTCTTCTCCCTCGTGAATAGATTTGAACTGTAAGGAAGCAGTATACCGACAAATAACTAATGTGTACAGCAATACTCCATTGCAGACTTTCCTCAAACTACTTTTGATTAATTAAGTACAATTTCCTGGAGTTAAAACAATCACTCTTTCCAGCTTTCCCCATATTACACAAGCAGATAGCAGTTTGCTTTGAAAGTTTGGACACAATTGGAATCTGGCACTCTGACTTGAAGTATTTGATGTATAACATTAACTAAGGATTTTGTTTAGGCCTCCATTCTCCTAAATCGCGTATTCTGAACGCCATTACTGCACCTCTGGAGACAACCATCCTTTGCATATGTGACTTAGATTGTATCTAGCTCTTTAAAATTATTTGTATTTCATTGTAGGGATATTACTTAAAACCATATCCTGTAAAGTCTTCCCCTAGAATCATCATACGTTGATACGTGACAGCTTAAAGCTCTGTCAGAAATGATACATAATTATGAGATGGTGGAAGTGGAATTTCAAAAGAGTTCTCTGCTACACTCGTATGTATGGTTGTTTAGCTAAGGACGCATATAGGTACGCTTTCTGCATTCATTCACCTTAAAAATAGGGTCAAGTGCTACTTCAGCTGTGAATCATGCACATTATACAAGTCTCTCAGTTCAGTCTATAATAAAGCATTACCCGTATGTGGTTCTCTTTCTCTCTATATATATATTCTTATTTACCCCTCGAGACTAGGAATGTGAATGAATTGAGCATTTTGTTAGATACCTAAAGGATGAGTTAATTAGCAATTAGTCACGTCCTTCTGAACGAACATCAAGACGACGAGAGATTTTGGAGAGGTCGTGTGGAGTGGAATAAAGCCTTCTTAGTGCTAATCACATCACATGAGAAAATTTTTGTGAATAGGACTGAATCGTGCAAAATCCTTTGAAAATCTCGCACATTCCAAAAGTCGGTCGGTTGAGAAATTTTCTTCCCATGTTTGTTTTTCAACTTTATCCCGGATTTACGTTTTCATATGACAAAAAAATCTCGTTAACGTAGTCAAGTCATATATAGTCAAGTAATGAATAATATTGTGATAGCTAAATCTTTTCATTTCTGTTTCTCTCTTGTGGGTGGCATGCCTGACCTATATTATACTCCGTTTGATGTTCCATTTTATTTATGTTCTTCCTAAGAAAAACAGCTGAGTCAGTCTTAAATAAGCTATTTTCAAATTAGCAGCCACGCACGTTTTCTCCCAATCCAAAACACTAAACACATTCTCGTCTTCTTTTTTCCTCCCCGTCCTTTTTTTCTTTCTCTAGCGACGAGTCACAAACACACAACCGGCATGAGTAGTCTTTGGGTTGAAACTCTTAAACTGTGCAAAAGACAGGATTAATTGAATTAATTATGCATGAATATAAATGACTCAATTTACCAGGAAAAAACGTTGGATTTCGGCATTAGAGAAAGCGAGGGAGCGAAAAAAGATAAAAGTATTCGTCTTCAACTTGAAAGCACATAAATCTCTTATCTTAACTGCAGTAACGACTCAAGCTGTGCTGGTTTATGTGTAGGACTAAAGTCAAAAGTGATGTCGTGGTTCCCTAAATCCTTTTTTCTGGTGAGCCTCTACCGCTCCTCACATTCCATTACTTTTACTTTGTTCTTGTATACATATACTTATGATGTAGCAAAAATGGAAGCAAAAATACATAAAGACTCATTCACAAATATAAACGAAGTTCCTCTAAATTACATCCCTCAACAGCAATTTCACCAGTTTTTTTAGCGTCAGATACTTTCACAGCGTTCTTAACGTCCTTTTTTTTATTTTTCCAAACAAAAGATATCCATCTTCTTGTACATGAACCATTGTAATATACGTTCAGTTTCTCTCTTTCTCTGAAGTTAAATGGCAAAAAGGTCTGATAAATAATGCTAAATACATTTTAAGAAAATGACCAATGATTCAAAAAGAAATAAACAAGAGCTTTTATTTTTCATTCTTGCTGTTTAATGACTTGGATTGAAAAAGATGCTTTGACACAGACTATTTTTGCGAGGAAACACGCACAGAACAAAAACTTAATTATGGTGTATCAGCCCATCGAAGAAATGCTTTTATAGGGCTGTGATACTATGTAAATGGTAATGCGTCGTACATATATAGCACATGCTCCATGTCTTTTCCATATACTGTGTAAAATAAAAGACGAAAAGGAAGGAAATAAATAATGCAGGTCTCTTGTAGAGAAACGGGAAAGGGAAAAAAAAAACTATTTTATTTCTTTTGAAAGTTTTTTCTACGATTGTTATACGCATGGAGAGGAATGTTCGGTATGCAGAAAACAAGACAAAAAAAAGTATAGTAAAAGCTACGCATCGTGATTTTGCTGGCAAACGATGTGACAGGAGCCGGGTTTTTAGGAAGAACAACAAAATATAAAAATTGTTTTTGATATTTTGCTAGTATGTATTTACTTTCACTGCTTTGTTTGGATTATCTCCTATTATGTCCTTTTTGGCATCTGTCGCTTTGTCCACCATGTACCGTACTTAAGCTTTGCTTGGGTGAACAATCCTGACGGATGAATGACAACAATGTGTCTGTATGCAAAAAAGGAGGGTTTGCTTTTCTTTCCTGAAATAAAACGAGACAACTTCGAATGTCTCTCAATTTGTGAAAGCGTCTCGAGTGTTTTAGTATTTATGTAACTAAAATCATTTGAGATACATATATGAGGAGATACGCACAAAAAAAATAAAACCGCGTAAACATCGTTTTTTTTATTTTGAGGATTTTTTTGAGGATGCGTGGCTCGTACATATTAGTTGTTGTTGCCGTTTATTGTCAAACGTCACATAGTATATGTGAACTAAACAAGTTACTTAGGTTTACAAACGCGGAAGCATTGATTATTGGAACTAGAAAACACTAACTACTCTGGTGCTTGCTAGTTGTATAGGAATAGTGTAACCCTAAATGTTAAATTTTACCAAGGAACCAACCTTCAAGGATCAAGAAAGGTCATAATGTGCTAATTTTGTGTTAACAACCTTTACACAACTTGAACAAGCTATTGGTACACTAAATATTGAAAATTGAATATTACAGCTTCATGACTGACAGCAGAGCTCGTTTAAGAAGGAAAAAGATTTGTTCGATAAAATTTCCACCGTACTTTATTATTATTATCTATCTTCGTATGCCTAAACTCAACTCTTAACCGACACACAACAATAAGTCAGGATACTTCATTTGATGCTCTTCTCCTCGAACCATTTTCTGCACATATTCATCATGACATGACACCGCTAACTTTTCCCTCCAGTGGTTCCCTTAAACTTTAGGTATGCCATCATTACTTACAAAATGCCTAAACGTATATATAGAATTTCGTTTGAGGAAGCAAACTCCATGTGTACTTAGAATTCAACAATGAAAAAAATGACTCTTTCCGTAACATTTTCTTCTTTTTGCCTTTCCACAATAATAATAGGACACCACATATATGTACATACATACCGATGATACTATTCGTGAGTACATTCACAGTCTACTTTGTACCAGTAAACGATCTGTCCAATATTGGATAATGGTGAAAGTATGCTAACTTTCGCCAAACTAGCTCGCGTTTTTGCAGCATTCTTTCTATTCTTTGTTGCTAGCTAGTGGCTGGCTGACGAAAAGAAAATTTGTCCTTTTTCTTTTTGCTTACACTACACTGGCTCACAAAAGTCTTCTTATGGACTTATGTTGCTCGAAAAAAAGTTGCATATGGTATATTACCCTCACTTGCAACTTTTTGTACCCGAAGATACTTAAAGACTCATTCTGGGAACTTTGACTTTGACAACAAATAAAATAGAGACTAAATAAGAAAGTTATCTTGATTTGTGTAGATAAAAAAGGGCACAATACATCTTTCAGAAACTTTTTTGCAGTTGGCAAACTACACAGAAGTTCCATGTGCTTATGCTTTTCTGTGGAACTCACATACACTATAATATGCATACGTTTATGTGGTCGACGGTTCCATTATATAAATAATGCTTGGTAATATTATAGCGAATCATGTAGTGCATCAGTTCATGATGATATCTTATTTTACATCGCTCAAAGAAACACACTTGTCTGAGTTTTCGACACGGAGACTGAAAAAAAATACTTTGACCAGAAACTGCTTCAGCTTGAACTCAATACGTTTCCACCGATCTCTAACAACGATTGTCGTATTTATTTTTCATTTGCGTTGGAGAATGTGTGCCCCAATATTCTAGTCTACTTTCTACGATTCTGAGACATGTAAAGAGTTGGAAGTATGTATTTGTGTGTACCTGCTTCACCTAATATTAACCTAATATAATATGATTATATTTTGCTACTGATTTCAAACAACATCTGTGGTAGGAGAAAGGTTTTCCTAATAGTTTCGTACTGTTTTAATGTAAACTGCAGAGTGTTTGTTAGCGAAGCGGATCTAGCTAGTTCTACCATAATTATTCAATGATTTTACATTACGTCCCTGGCTGAGGATGAGTTTTGTAGATTTTCTACCTAAATTGGGGTAGCGTGTTTTAATCACATCTCAGGCTAAATCCGCAATTTTGTTGTTTAGGAGAAAGAAAAGGGAAAACATTTTTGAAAAGTATATGCAGTCAAAGCAAAGCATTACGCCACATCATTTGGTGCTGTACTTACTTTTGTGATCTATAAAAAGGGAATGGTGAAGCTTGAAGCTGATGTTATGTGATAATGTGCAACGAAAAACACATACACATATGATAGCATTTTGTGCAAGCATCAATCTGCTTTCCGTGTCAGGTACTCTACTTTCATAAGAAGGTTTATGGCGTTAAACGAAGGATGAAGTTTTTTTATGTAGGGTTTGGAGGTTTTTTCACTTCTGCTCATAATCCTTATAAAATAACGCCACTGTACATGGTAGATGTAGACTAACCCACATTATTCGTATGTGTGGGAATTGAGAAAAGAGGTCGTTAGATTTAATGACTGTGACGGTGACGCTAGTTATACGATGTCAGAAAAAGCATATAAGAAGCCTGACACGGCGAATAAGAAGGGAGGCATCTTTAGGATGGAAGAAGTAGGTTGGAAAGAATGTTTCATCTCTTTTTTGCTAAGTATCCATTTGGTAGGCTTGGGAAAGACTTTCTCCCACACGAAACGGCATTATGACAGAAAGGAATGTTGAAAGGGGGATAGTGCAGAAACGTAGACAATGAATTTCAAAGCTTATAATGATATAGTCTTTCACATTTGCATGAGATTATGAGTGTGTAGAACCAATGCTTGTGGATTCAGAGATTTTTCACAGGAGAATTCATTTAATCATGGCCACGTAGCGATATAAGCTTATTTAGGCATGGAAAAGTGTTATTTGCTGCGACAAAATAAAACCATATGCACAAGCAATGCTTAGGCACACTTAAGCATATAGTTTAGCTTATATGCCATAGTGCCATGCATTTTTATTCCTGCTAAAAGGGAAAGGTAGACACTTTTCACTCACATTTCGCCTAAAAGTTTCCATTTGAAGTATAAATTATTTACTTTTACCGTAAGCATATACCATGAACTATCGTAAACTATATAAATACCTGTTTTTAATCAAGGTTTTTATTAAAGTTTCTATTTCATTTTGCGGTATTTGTGTGCGAATTTAGTTATAGTTGTACAGTCTAATTTTTAAATTTAAAATCATTCTAGTTTGAACTAGGGTAGCTGTCAAAAGTCCAACTATTCAATGTCACACATTCATGTAGAAGATCACTCTTGTACAGCTTTTTCTCAGAAGTTATTCTTCGGGTTGGGAAGTCGAATTTTTACCTTCTCTGTAAACTTTCTTTTTCGAGAGGTGAAGTAAAAGGAATTAGGAATCACTTTGAGAGTTTGATTCCAACGAAGCTGCTAAGCTTTAGTATGGCAAGAATACATTTATTTTAAAAAACATATAACTTGAGAAAGCGTACGCGTATGAACAAACACATTAAATCAATAGCGGCAAAGGGCATAAAGTAAAAGGCTAATAGGAAGTAGTATATCGTTCGCAATAAAAGCATCTGGCAATGCCGATTTCTATTAAACTTCTTTTGCTCAGTAGGTGTCTATCTGTCGTGTCCGAAATGGTAGACGGAAAGAGAAAGCCCAAATAAATGTGAATGAAATGTTGGACGAAAACGGACGTGTTGTAATTCAAACGCAAAGCATCTGAGATTTTCTTCTTTTGGATGAATCGGACTTAAAGTAAATTGTGTAATTCTCCGTTTTCTTTTGAACTCATGTGTACTTTTTTACATGTTGGGTTATCGTTTTAAGGTTTACGAAAGAAAACAAAATTCTGTTTGATGTTTCCTCGTCTGGAAGCCAGACGTAAACGTAGATATATCATATACTCTCGGCAAGATACAGATCTACTACCATAATATTATTTTGGCTTCCATCGTAAGAACTTCCATTTACTTTGTTTCATGCTCATTCTCTAACTATGAATCTACTTTCTTCCAATCGTTTAGTCTTGATGGATCAGAAAGATGTTGATCAATCGAGGGAGAGTATGAAGGAGAGAGAAGGCAATAAGAATCTTTCCCATTGCAATGTGAAAATGTGTGTTTGAGTTTGACTTAAAGTTTTTTACATTGATGGACAGGTAAAATTTGGGATTTACAGAAAATGAAATTTTGGAAACGTGATGCGGTATGAGGTGTATGGGTGAACACTTTTTGATAAATGACAGTCAGTTCTCGAAAATTCTCTTTTATTTCCGAATGACAAGGTGTGGATTGTTGGGAATTGGAGAATATAATAAAACTTTTCTTCTTTAGATATCTATCTCCGGAAACAGCAGCCTAAACTTTTCTTTTAAAATGAAATCCTACTTAAGGATTCCTATTTCTGACCGAAAAGCACGTATTCTCCAGTTACTACTGTTGTAGTTGCTTCACAAAATTGTTCAGAGAAAGAGTCATGCACATGTTTGGTGAGATGTGACTTCTTATTTGTTCGCAGAAAGAAGCTGTGTGTATCTCTGTTTTAATTACTTTATTTAGACTGGTGAAGTCATTAAGACTAAATTGATACGATATATTGTTTAAATCTCAAAGATGTATTCGCATGAAACACTTTATGAAAAGTGGATCATAGGTCTTGGGAACTTCTTTTCTTAGTCCTGAATTGTGCCATAAATTATTTATGCCAAGTTACAACTCATGGATGAATTGTGTCTTTGGGTTGGGTTATACTTCAGTTTTACTTATGTTTGCAACCAAATCGCACATTTTCTTCTGTGCTTCTCTATATTTCAATGACAATAAGACTCCTAGACATCCTCGATCAATCTAGGCATTAAACAACTTATATATATTTATATCGCTTCGGCCTATGAACCCTTGGCCCATTTGTCTACTCCTTTTTTCCATCAACGAGATAAAGTAGTTCTGGGGAACAAGTGCATATCTTCGTCATGCAGACTGAAACGAAGAAAAGCTTTATAGTCTGTAGCTGACAGACAAAGTAGTATGCATTACACAGCTAGCCGTATATATGCGATGCCTTGTTCGTCGTACTGGCTGTATTGCTGCACTATTCAAAGGCATGAGCCAACTTCTACTCGAACTAACATCAAATCAAATGTGTGAATTACTTGATGATGGATTTCATTTTCAGCAAGGTATTGAACCAAACTCCCTTACACAAAAGTCAAGCTACAAACTGAATAAAGACGAGACGAATAGAATATCAAAGTTTAGTTAATGATTAGAAGGCAAACATTTTTTCGGATGTCTCACTAAAGATACTATTTGACCACCACCATAGAAAGTTTTAAGGTTCATGATTTAGCATTAGTATGTTACGATCCTGGTTGTAAATACGTTTTTTATATTCTCAAAACGGGAAAGCCAACAGTACAGAAAATTGATTCTATTTAAATAAAAAACCTGTTACACATTTTCGTTATTTAGGCATATTTGCATACTTCATTATAAGTAGTCGGTACTTTAACGTATAGAATGAGGCGGGTGGTTTAATAACTTGAAAATAGGAGTAGTTAGCTGATTTTAGATTCTAAGTAGGCGCAGGCCTTGGGTTGAGTGGGATGTTTTTTAGCATGAAATGAAAACAAGCTTCCTAACGCTGAAAATTACAAATTGTAATTAGGGGGTCCTGGAAGTGCAAAGGATCCGCAAGCTTTATTTCGAAGCGGTAAAATTGTTCGGCAATTCTTTATATTTACATAGCAAGGCAAATCGTTTCAGTTTGAAATTATAAATGCACTCACGTTAACTGAAGCAACTCAAGAAGGCCATAATGCATCGTTTGCTTTACCAACCACCATACATTTCTGTTTGAACTCGTACTGGTGGTGTGGTGGTATATTCGAGTCGTCAGAAGCCGCAAAATTTAATTTGCTAGTGTACATTACACAAGATGAATGACGATATATCTTTAGTTGCTACTATACATTGCTCGTTGAATTTTGCGGTTCAACTTACTTCATCGCTCGTTAGCTAGATGAATGTGGCGTAATGGATGGTGGTAAACAACGAGAGGAGAGAGGATGGATGAAAGAAAATTTTCATATGTAGATGAACTCGTGTATGCATATACCATACCCCTTCCAAATATTAGTTTCTAGTTCTGCTAGACAAAAATATTCCCTTTCCCCCGTTCCCAATAAATTTATCCTCCACTCAATTGCAAGTTTATGTCGGCTCGTTTCTAATTACAACGATGTTTTGCATCAGTCATACTTACAAGAAGAAATATTTGCCCACATTGCAAAACTGCATCTTGCTAATTAAATGGCATTATTTGTGATAGTAAATGGCTTCAGTACAGTTAGCAGGCATGCGGAAGCAAACTCACTTCTTTTCCTTTTTGCATTTCTGATTTTTATTGATGCATATATTTTACCTTACGTTTACAGAAACAGAAACGTTCGCCATGCACCTTTGACTTTGCAATTATTCTCATAACCTGCTTACAGTTTTAACTTCACACACCTTAAACATCACCATCACCGACCAACTGAAAAGGTTGCACGGAATTTATTCCTAAGCTATGTACAAAAGATATATGAAGTATTAAAGCATAGGAAATCAAATGAAATTGCTTATTTATGAAAATCAACCAAAGCTGCTGATTCATGTTCACTAAAACGAATTTATTGTTTTGCATAATTTGATAATCAAACGAGAATAAGTACAGGAAATTGCTCTCTCACTTACGATCGTTAGTAGGAGGGCATTTGGGTTGTGTAGACTTTTCATGTGAGCCAAATTACTTAACTATTAATATTTAATCGCTCTCTATTATAACTTAGGCACACAGACCTTAACGATTTTTCATTTTGTCGGTGTGTAATAACCTAATCTCATCATCTACAATTAGCTTGGCATTCGACTCTTTAAAAATCACCCGTTCAAATAACATCATGTTTGGAATTCAAATTGAGAAACTTCCGTAGTCTTGCTCATTTACTAACACGACTTGTTCAAAAACCTAGTTTGATCGTTTAAAGATCAAAATAATAATAAATCTTAACGACTATAAAAAACGAACGACAAGTACTCGGTGTCTTGATAGTGATGACCTAGCGCTGGATCTAAAATTTCAAGTATAACAGCATTACCAGTATTTTTAATATTTAGTTCCGGTAAAAAAATGTAATTTGAAAAGTATACCGAGAAAAAAATGAATGCGTTTAAAATTGAGGCTGCATTTTCATTTTCTATGATGATATGGTTTTTATTGGAACCTTTTCCTCATTGCAGAGTCAAACTCTTTTAGTTACAAGAAGTGGATTATTGAAGATTGATTGGTATGCAAGTACCCCATTTTGACAAATTTCGTTCAACTTTTAGTTCCGATCTACTATAATGATACAATCTCTCCTAAATAAATGCAACGGATGTCGATCTTTCAACTGACGCATTTTTTAAAAGGCTTTAGTCTACTCTTTACTTCATTATTTGAGTGGCGACATGCTATAATAAGGACATAAATTGATCAGTTACAGTTGAAAATCGTGTGGTTTTTTGGAATAATTAATTAGGCCTTCCACTTTTAATTGTCTATAGACCACCCTGTATAATATATTTTAATCCACGTACACGTTCAATACTACCATGAAATACACTAGAGTGAAAACGCATTTGAAAAGAAAGGAGGAGGAACAAAAGTATAATAACGTAAACTCCAATCTAAAACCTGGTTTCAGGTTCTGCAAATTTAGTGTATAGAAGACATGAACAGGCTGTAAATAATATTATTGGGATCGTGAATACCAAGTCTTTAAAATGTGCCAAAATAAATGTGGACATGAGGAGAATTGCACAGCTTCCTACTCGTTATGAAGAGAGTGAAAGTCATGTCATCATTACTGCTTCCTATTCTGGAAGAATGGTTGATACGAAGATAGTTTCATCATCTTCATCATCACAACGTAAAAGCAAAAAGGTCTTTTACGACTTGCTCCTTGCTTCAGCTAAATTACTTGCCCTTTATCATGATGGAATAAGGGAGAAAGAGGGCAGAATAATAAATAGAAAACTGTCTCTTGGAAGATGACTGGAATGAATCATTGTGTTGTGCATCCCATTGTTCCTCTTCCTACTCTCATTTCTCCCCTCCTTTCTTCTTTCTTACTTTACGACTACCACATCATTCCCTGCATCTCATATTACTTTACTCAATAAGCACACACCGCCACTATCGTACTATTGCAGCACAGCTGTGGTTATTTTAAGTAGAAATTCCAGTAACACACCATTCATATACTCAGAAGAAGAGTCGAGACAGTTGAGAGTGGATTTCACAGAAGCAAAAACTGCTGGAGTTGAGGAAAGACATGTTCTTAGCGGGTCATGGGATTTTAAAACAAAAGAAAATTGTTAAGAAAAGGGAGATTTTATGCTCCGAATGAAGAGGGAAAGTGAAAGAGTAAATATAATGGATATGCTAAAGCTAGCGTGGGTTGCAGGTTGGATTGGATGGAACACTTAGCTTACTTCTTATAGTGTAGATGCTTTACATTGCGAAGACTTTGATTACACGATTTTACTTAGCTTAAACAGAGTACAGTAACAATATTCTGATCATGTGATCATTCTTGTCTTTATCCAAAATGTTAGGACCTCAGAAATGGTGAGGTACGATTATGTAAAGACAAAAAAATTACTGCATATTTGGTTTATCGTGTTATCGTGTAACGTTAAATAAACCTTGAATTGGATGTATGGTTAAAAACGAAAATTCGTCTGAGATAATCATGCAAAAATTAAATGTTTGCATTGCCAGGAAGTTCAATTTTACTGGCGCAAACAATCCCGCTAGCAGAATAAATATAACCATCAATAAGCACATTCAGAAAAACATTTCTCCAAAACATCGTGGCTCGTTAAGTTTTCCCTTGAAAGCTGTCAAATGTACGCTGGAAAAAATCTCATGAATTGGCTGTTCATTTTATTTATAACTTCAAATTGATACCGCCCAGTAGGTATAAATGAAAATCTGTCCTTCTTTTCTCGATTCCAGTGAACTCTCCATGTAAAAATAATTTGAATTTTCTAGATATTTGAAGACGGAATATATAAGGATTGTAAACCGAAACCTTGCAACACGGAATTCATTATTCGTCTTCAGTCGCCAGACTTTTCACTGAATGATTATTTTCCTCTCTTTACTTCCTTTCATGATGGAAAAGCGTAATCACAATCACTGTCGCTGACTAAATGATATTGCATATACATATTATATACGAAAAGGTAGCGGGTATGTGGAGATATAATTCTGCCTTTGCGAGCACATATAATGCCCCATCAAAGGGCAAGGTTTTCTGAGAAGACCTTTTATTCCTTCCTTTCTCCAGAAAAAAGGATGTAAATTCAAAGATCAGTTTTCACCCACTAAGTATGCATAATTCAGCATGAAGAGACGGAGCAGTCTTGATAAAACCGAACGATTGCGAAAGTATTACCATCCTCGCATATCAAAATACCTAACAGTTTGCATTTTAAAATCCCTATTTTTAAATGACTAAAGGATAGCAAAACTTGAGTAAAGGTACTTTGGTAAAGTCATGGAAAAACATTCATATATGGATATGGATAGAGTGTGTCATGCTCTGACAAGACATAAGCTTAGCTAAACCTTAAGAAAACGCGAACGTTGCTAAAAGAAAGAAGGAGAAATACACATAGACCATTTGCAGTACTTTCAGCTGGGACATGGCATGTTAATTATACAACAGTCGACGACCTCTTTTCTTCCTGTGTGGACATTAATATGCATTTCATTGTCAAAGATCTCATTCCTCCTCATATCTTTCAGCATTATGTGTTACCTACAAGCAAGCAGTAGCCTTATTCAAGAGAGATGAATTCGAGACTCAAGGAAATGAACTTGTCTTCATCCTGGCCCGAGCAAGTAGATGTTCAACTACAAGTGAAGTGTGACTACAGCAAAATGATGTGTCGGTCAAATTTTAAGTTCACACTTGCATACCTACACAACTTCTAGCTATATGTCGTTGAGAGAAAGAGAGAGCTGATCTTCTGTTGGGCTTCAACTTTCAGTGTGCCATGTGTTCAAGTAACACCATTCTCTTGTTACCTTATGGTTATGCATAAATGTAAATTCATTTACATCACATCACACATAAAGTTTTAAGGGAAATGCTCCTGGTTGAAGTTGGTGCTGGTTGGAGGTTATGCAAAAGAGGAAAGGTGGAAAAGCTTTATCCTTTGTATGTTCTTTAGTTCTCAAAAGTGACAGAAATTGCTGTCGGTGCTTCCTATTAGTTCAACCTGTCAAAATGAACTTTCCTTGAGGGAATATGAATATGCATAGGATAGAAACCATCACCTATTGTGCAAGTTTGCGACTTTGTGAATATATCTATATACCCAATAAACAAAATTTTGCATATTCTACATCATCTAGATTTACTACCTAATGTTAGTAGTGGCAGCCCAACATGCATTGCAACCGCTATATACATGTTACAATGCGATTTTTCTCATAACTGTCGCAATATTATTCATGTATTCCATACATTAACAGTTTCTTCCTTCAAACTATTTTGATCTTCTCTACCATTCTATTTTTAAGCAAACAAAGTCAACAGTTCAGTAATGCACTTTGCGAAAATGAACGACGGGAAGCAACTGTGCACGTTGGCTCAACGGTACTGAATAACGGACATGTATTGTAGTCTTAGAGGCTTCGATAAGAAACCGATTGCAAAAAAAATCATGTCAAAATTCCATTTCTACATTGAGATATGGCGTTTTAAAGATGAGGTATTTATTTGCCCCGTTTCGTCAT